>JANRMT010062832.1:7866538-7882760 GCA_026402145.1 Polypterus bichir lapradei | reverse complement strand
TATCTATCTATCTATCTATCTATCTATCTATCTATCTATCTATCTATCTATCTATCTATCTAATCACAGTTTTTGTTCATTTTATTTCTCTTTAAAAATGTTAAATATTTCGTGATGGCAATTTCTTCAAGGCAATTCTTTGTGTTTTGGTATGGCCCTGTTGTTAATGGTCACTACACACTAATACTACTATATGGTTGTTTGGACATCTTAGTTTGTATGCCACCTTATTTAAGGTAGATGCATGCCGTTTCAGGTAGGGTACATATTGAATCAAAGATATACAGTAACTTCTACAAATATTTTTTGCATTAGGAGATAGAGAATAGCTGTTAGACCAGGGACTGGGGAATTTTTAAAACTAGAATTCCTAAAGCCTATGAAAAAACTTGTAATCCCGGACCCCTTAAATCCCTTCACACCTCTCCATCAGCGTCTTTTGTTTTATATGTAAATGTGTCGATCAGCACAAGCAGCCTGCTGTCCCATCCCCTGCCTTGATGGAGTTCAGCTTACGGGCAAAATGTTCTCCCAGCTCAAGCCAAGGCTCCTTATCTGTGTGTGATGTGCCTGGAGTTGTATTTTCTTTGGTTTTCGAGCCCTACCTGTTAGTTGACTACACTACCGCTGTCCTAGCACCACTGTACTCAGAAACTTGGATTTTCCACATTTAAGGAAAGATTTGAGCCTGCAGCATTACTATGCAATTAGAATCTTCGAACAACCTTAATGAGTGCAGATCATTCAGCCCAACAAGCTCATGAATCCTGTCCTCTAATTTCTCCAAAATAACCTTCCCAATGATCTGGAATTAGATTATATCAACAGATGAAGGTCCCCAAAGTCCTACTTGGTAATTTGTTCAGTGTTTATCATTTTTTTTCTTGGGAGAAAATTCTTTCTAATGAATGAAATGAAATTTACCTTTAACAAGTTTCCAACTGTGTCCTCAGGTTCTTGTTTGAAAAACTGTTCTGCAAAATCCTTGTATATTTTTCAATGAACGTGGCTTCTTGCTGCCTAGACTGACATTTACATGTTATTGCAGTGGATTGTCACTCTAACCAGGATTGATTCCTGTCTTGCGTCAAGTGCAGTCTGCCCCTCACAAGCCTTGGATGTTGCAGGTTTGTTTTTGTGATTTGCTGTCTTGTGTAGCATTGCGTGTGCAGTTACTACAACTGACACAGAATGTTAATATGGAGTATTGAGGGAAAGAGATGACCTAAAACTTGGTAAACTGTCTTTGCAATTGATGTTCACAACTAACTCGACCTAGTAGTCTGCCTTCTTCCTAAATCACCGACTGAGGTCTCAAAATGGAACGAATATAATAGAGGGACATTCAAAACATTTTCACGCTTTTTTTTTTTTTTTTTTAATTTTTAACTCTATTTATTAAGGATTTCAAGAACAAATTGCATCACTCTTCTACATAGTTACCTTCCTTTGCGATGCAATTTTTCCAGCGTTGTACCGACTTTTTAATGCCCAATTACTACTCCTCCTGCCTTCAACATTTCCAATGAAAATATAAAAGTGCAGAAACTTTTTGGATGTCCCTCATACAAGTAAAAGGAAAATGAAGGAATCTGGAATGGGTAAACAGAAAACTACAAAGATTAACCTAAATAAGTCAAGCTTAAGGAGGTGAATTGTGAAAAAGCTACGTACTTACCAAGAGAGATTGCTCTGCTGCATTGGACTGGGGACACTAAATGTTAGGTTACTTGGAGATAGTTACTGTGACATTGAGGAGTTTGGTGATCAGTATATGTAAAACTGCGACAGGCCACTTGGGGTCAGAAGGGTCTGAACAGTGGAGGGAACTGAAAATTAAAATGAAGTTGAAAGTTCAGCTATGACCCCTTGCAAGAGCTGATGTGCAAGAGTGTTCACAGAATCTGGTAAGGATTCTAACAACAGAGTTTAATATGTGCTGTAGTCTATCAAGACCTCAGGTTGTCACATCCAGGAAATTAGCATTAGAGTGGTCCTGTCACAACAAAGTAGGGCTTCTAGGAAAAATGAGCTCTTTCAGTGACAGGGGGTTTTAAGTGAGACTCCAAAGCAAGTGTGTGAAGGTATGAGAGAGAGGGAGTGTGATGGTATGAGTATTTAACATTTGTTGAGGGCAACTTGCCTTATTTTCTTTCACTGAGGTGCTTAAAATTGTATTTAGAAATCTAATGAGACCAGCGCGAGAAGTTTGGATATTTATATGTAGTCATCTGTATAACAACGCAGTTTAAACCCAAGATGGTGGGTAATTTGCTCCCCTTTTATTAGTAACTAATAGACCCGGTGCTGCTTGGGGTAGAATAAAGTGCAGGTGTGGTCGTTAAATAAATTCACTGGGGTGAAAATGTTTGGCCCCAAACCGAAAATATCACTGACTAAACTGACCATGGGGAGCAACTTTGAATACCTGTGCCAAGTCCCAGAAATGCCTCCTAGGGGGACTTGAATAATAAAGCATGCTTATGGTCACTAAATAAGGGTCCACATGAAGAAAAATATAGTTAAGAAACATAGCCTGAACAAATGGGAAATGCGTGCAAAATTTGCTGGAGATACAGTAGGTTCAATGGTGTGGATTTGCCTATTGGACCAACTCGCATTCATTTATACGTATATATTAGACAGAGTCAGCAGTGAATCCTGAGGGACATCATGGACTAGTAGGGCGGACGTTTAACTCAAAGTGCCTGAGGTTTGCATGTTAATTGTGTAGTTAAGGAACTAATCATAACTGTGTGGATTCTCCTGTTTTATTGTATACTTTGAGTCCTTCATTTACTTAAACATTTATGCAGGTAGTGCCAAAAAAGGTACAATTTGCCTTGTGTTTTTCTCAGTGTGCTTCTCCTCCTGGTGGGCTGGAGCCATGTAGTCTTCTAGTAGGGTCACCCAAACTAGACGCTGGACAGGCTGAATACCAGAGGCATGATCACAATAACCCACTGTTTCCGAAGGGTGGAGGTTGGACACAAAGCTGGCAATCTTGTACTGTGTAACTTTTCTTGTTACGTTAACAGCAACAGAGGAAATGGCTACAACTGTGTGTGTGTGTGTCAGCTTTCCTCAAAATCTATCTCAAAATGCCTGTATGACTGGTAAAGTGGTAAAAGCCTAAAGGAAGCCTCTGATCCTGTGTGGAGATGCAAGTTGAAAATTCCAAGACCAACAACAGAATAGGTGTAACTCAAAATCCTGAACCAAAGCTAGCCCAAGACGGACAGAAGTGGAAGGCCTTTGTTTCTGCCTGACATGCCACTGGGTATGATGGGCAGTAAGGTAGGATGCTGTGTAGCGTGTCAAGTGCTGTATTTTTCTGATAATTGCCCTCAGTAAACATCCATCCATCCATTATCCAACTTGCATCCAACTAACTATATCCTAACTACAGGGTCACGGGGGTCTGCTGGAGCCAATCCCAGCCAACAAAGGGCGCAAGGCAGGAAACAAACCCCGGGCAGGGCGCCAGCCCACCGCAGGGCACACACACACACCAAGCACACACTAGGGACAATTTAGGATCGCCAATGCACCTAACCTGCATGTCTTTGGATTGTGGGAGGAAACCGGAGCACCCGGAGGAAACCCATGCAGAGAGAGGGAGGGAGGACATGCAAACTCCACGCAGGGAGGACCCGGGAAGCGAATCCTGTCTCCTAACTGTGAGGCAGCAGTGCTACCCACTGCACCACCGTGCTGCCCCTATCTGTAAACAGTTTAAGAAAATATTCTGTTTCATTTTCTCAGTATATTGGTGTTTAAAAATGTTCTTGATTTTTTTTTTATTACAATTTTGTATTCCTGAAATCTTAATTCTATAAAAAAAGATGATTTCTCTCTCTCTCTCTCTCTAATGGACCTCAGCTCCCTCAGCAGAAAGTCAGTCATATGAGATGTTAAAATGTGTAATAATACTGTACTTAAAGCAATCTGCCTTAACTGATTATGTCACTGAAATATTTTACTCACTGTATCGTGTTAGCATTTACTTCTAATATTTCATGCTGATATAAAGGGAAAAAAATAACACTTCAGGGTTCATTTAAACCAGTAAATGAAACCATAAAAATCTCAAATAGATAATCTTTGCTACAGTTTTAAAAGCAATAGGAAGACCTAACTCATTATTTTCTTAGTTCATTATCAGAAAGGCTACTCTGTAGATTGAAAACAGAATGAAATACCTAAAATATCTGTCAAAGAGCATAAAAACATGGACACAGCCTATCAGAAACTGTCATGCTGAAAAGATGGGAATGGTTTAACATTGCCAGGCCAGTTGATGAAGGTCAACATATTTCAGTTTGCTGGGACAATGAGCTTTTGTCCAGGAAGAGTTATTTTTTCTTGGATAATTGACTCCGTCAAATTTTGTGGAAGTTGTGACTTGACAACTCGTGATGTATTTTATAATGAGACATAGACTTCTCTGAATTTTGTAGCGTTTCTGGATTTACTTGATTACATTTCTGTCCCAAAACATCAAAGCTATTGTGTCTGTGTCAAAATGCTTCATACTAGATTAATTCTAGATTGTATAATTACTGTGTATAAAAATAATATCAAAAAGAGAGTTTTCTGGTGCATGATGGATATCTTTACAAGCTAAACAATTGTGGATACAACATGTAATATCTGTGCAGTGATAATGCATATGTTTATAACTGCAGGCCAGTGTAGCTAGCTGTGGAAGCTGAATGTTCTGGTAGTCTTACTTTTTTTTATTCTTCTTTCAGTCCAGTTTATGAACTGCGGCAGCACATCTGGAGATCTTGATGAGGAAACAGAAGACAATAAGTAAGAACAGCTGATGCCATTCCTGTGTTTTGGCCATTATTTGTATTTGAACCTGAAGAACTTCCACTGATACTCCAGTATAAGCAGAACTGTGACCATGACAGTTTCCTTCTGCCACGGGTGGGCTTATAGCACATATGAGCAGAATGGGGACATTTTCACAGGGTTTTGGCATGGATGATCCTGTTATCCACTGTATAAGTCTAGCTAGGTAGTCTAATACTTGGTCACTGGTGTTAATATAAGTGGGTGAATGTGTGCACTCTTTCATTTATTTTGATAATCTGACACTTAGATAGCACATGTTGACTGTTATCTGTGAGTCTTGGAAAGCTGTGACCGATCCAAGATGGTGTCTGGTGTAGACATCATCAAACTAGTGTGGGGGATAGGGGCTATGCAGGCTATAATGGGGGTTATTAGTATAAAATAACTGCTATGTGATGCTCAGTCAGCTCTTTTGTTTTTGTTTTTTTTCTAATTGTCATATTTAGATTAGGCTGCCACTTTAACCTAAACTTTTAAATTTGGGTTATTGTTTTCCACAGCTTCTTTATATTAGGTAGTGTAACTGAATGACTGGAAACCTTGGTAAAGGGTCCCTCATGTAAGTTGATTTGTGTTTTCTATTAAATAAAAATATTTTGATGTATTCCTGTTCATAGTGCCAGACAGGCATGCAAATAAGAATTTAACTGTACTCTGTGCGTGAGACAGTGCGACGACTATGACTATTACTACTACCACCATAATGCATCTCTTACATCTACATTTTCGCTTGTATGGCTTTGTACTGCTTGATACCTTAATAAACTGTACACAGAAAGAAAACGGCAGTCACATGTCTTTGCCTCGTTCCATAGTGTATCTTGGTGTGTGGCTTACAGTCAGTATTATTAACTGAGGTATCTGTCTATAAAAATGATTTTATCCTAAATCTGTGCATTGTTTAAAAATTAAGATCTCATGGAAGGATACTGACTTCTTGAGTGAAGCTTAAAGTTTGATATATTGCAGGTGCTATGGAAGGCCTGCGTGGTACCAGTTTTGCCTTTTAGCCATACATAGAACCAGACTCTTACCATTTGAATCAACAGTACATCCTGTAGTTGTGGAGCAGTAGCCAGGGCTTCTCAACTTTTAAGTGTGCGTCAGGAGCCTGGGCTATCTCTTGAAACTGAGCCTTGCTGAAGCCAGACATATAATATATTTGTTGGGAGACAACCATGAATGAGTTTTGCTTAAAACTGGGTGGGGCCCATTAGAAGGCTCACTGAGTGTCACATTTCTAAACCAATCCAACTCCTTATGAAGCAGACAGAGGTACTTCTCAAACATGTGGAGCCCAGTAGCTGCAGAGGTCTATTTGTGAGTGTGTATCTGTCACTCTCCACTGTCGCTGCACCCATTACAACACACAAATTAATTATTAAGCTTCAGTTACCTTGTTCTATTGATACCCTGAATGGAAACAGCAATTTTAGCTTTTTATTTTCTCTCAGCGCCATTTGTTCAGTATCTCTTGCTCTCTCCCTGAAACCCCGGCAGTGGTTTAAAATACACGGGCTGGATAAATTTATTCCACTATTCATTACACACTTTTTAACAGGTTGGCCCCACAAGTCTCCTTGAAATCCAACTTAAATGAGAAAAAGCAGGAGAAAGCTGCCTGAAACAGGTACATGCCGAGTTAAAATTGTGAGAAAGTAAATAAAACCACTCCAACAGAGAGGAGGGATGGCCACACATTAGAAGAACAACAAAGTAAGGAATGAGCAAAAGAGAACAATGGGCAAACATCTAGGTTTGCGGTACATACTGTAAAAGGGGCTCTTGTACCCGAGTAATATATATAGTACTACACTGCTTTGTATTTGTAGAGATATTTATTATTTAAACAGGCACCCTTTCAGGCTTAACTCCTGCCTTGTCCCCAGTGCTGCTAGGAGAGGCATAGGCCCTGCATGACAATAAGCTGGATAAAAAAATAAATGCATGAATAAATGGATTTTTTTGTTTTATTTTAGATTTCATTAAAACATGTTAGCTTTAAAATTAAACTTTGGCAAAACAGGTGCAGACTGAAAACTGCAGCCAATATATATATACTTGCACTGCTGGATTCATGTCCATCATCTGACAGCTGGTTGCTAAGCAACAAGAAGGGGCTATTTTCTGGCACTACAGTTCTGATCAGCTGACTGTTATTTTGAAAATACAGTATGTAAGTGGCACTTCTATTTATGAATTCATCTCTTTCCTTGGTATGCTCAGAAATGGGAATTTTTGGGTATGATAATTTATTACCATATTAAAGAATTATTGCAAACATTGCTTCATGTCATTTCTCAGTGATGCAATGAATGATGCCTAGTACCAGAACTGTCTGTCATCTAACAAATAGTTTATTACTAGAAAGGTCCAAATTTGGGTGCTTTATAAGTTTGGTATTTTTGATGTCAATGTTATTTCTTAAAAATCATAGTAGATATTTCATTTGCCACAAGAAATTGCATTCTAAAGTGAAGGATGTTTTAAAAATTATTAGACTGCCCTTGTGTTTAAATAATAAGACTAATGGGTGCTATGGTCCTGTTTTGAAAAAAAGAAAGCCTTAAAATTTACAGAATATGTCCACTTTGATGTAGCAAATGGTTTGATTCAAGAAAACTTGCCTTGTTCATTTCTGAGGGTTGCTTGTGACAACAAAACTGGAAATAATAAAATTTGTTCCAGATTCTTGGTACTGTTTTCGGGCACTTATTGATACATTTCTTGCTCATTTTTGCGGGTGTTGTGGTGGAGTTATGACAAACATTCGCCAAGCTCTGTTCTGCTTATTATCCTACTTTTGTTACTGCAATTCTGTTTCTTCAGCAGTTATGTTTTGTCTTGGCTTGTATTACCAGACAGATGCACGGTACAATCACATGACTATTTTTCCTAAACGGTGCCTTATTTTCACCTATTACGTGCTGTGTTTGTTATTTTACACAGCCTACACAGTGAGATTCACGCCTTCTGGCAGCATACTGAAAAAGGAAACATGAGTTTTATTGTAATTTGGGCAAATAACAATGTGCCTAAATTGAACTAATTACACTTTATTGCATTTTAAATAAAACCCTTAGATTTTTTAAAAGGGCCAAGCCACATGTGCAGCTTACTTTCTGTGTGTGGCATGCTGAACATAAGCACAATAAAAATATTTTCAGAAAATGGAAAAGGCAGCAAAGTTGCTGAATTGTTTAATGCATGATGAGGTACTCTTGCTGTAAGTATTGTAATAAAAGAACTGAGGACAGCTTAATAAATTTCAACCTGATTAAACTTAGATGAATTAGCATTGCTAAACTGACTCTAGTATGTGTTTCATCCTATGATGGACTGGCACCCTCATCAGGGATTGTACCCAGTGTTTGCTGGGATAGACTGTAACTGCCCGATGACCCTGCCTTGGATAAGTGGGACAGAAGAATGGATGGATGCCTGTTATGTCTGTCCAGTTCGTGTCAGTTGCTTGCATGCTATGGTCCAGTGTTCTACCTTACTGAAGAACACTTGTGTAATATTAATCCAGCAGCAGCAGGCAGTATTTTCATGAAATCATAAAATAGGCTTCCATATAATGAAAAAGTGTGACTGATCATTGTGGAAGAAAAAAATACACATAGGGGTCACCTAGTCATTTAGGATAAAGTGTTTTGATATGCTTTCCATATTAAAATACAGCATCCATCTTAGAAGTATAAAAGGGTTAATAAATGTCAGAACCCTGATCAAGCACATCAAGAAACTGGATAAACACAGGTTGATGTAGTACACCAAATGTATGATTAAGAGATCAGCAGATATCCTGTAAACAATACAACGGGACAGTTGTCACATACACAAAGATTTCAAGGGTAATATCTAAACTAAGAGATATTAAAGAACAAGGATACAGTATAATGGAGAAAGACTTTTAGGCTGATTGTGCTAAACGTCTTGCGTCTTTTTTACCAATCAGAATACGAACTGTAGGCATTGATTGACACTGTATGTAAATTCAATAGTTTCTAAAATAAACCTGCATCCTTTGTTTCTCTGACCTTTCTCATCATGCTGTATCCTCAGCTTGGTGCTTGCAGCGGGTGCAATAAATGACGCTGATTACTGACTAAAATGTTTTATCAGACTTTGTCTTGTTAGAAGATAAGTTTCTTTCTTTAATTAAGATGTCGATTTCTACCACATCATACAAGTATGACTTTTTTCAGTTATTATTGTCTGGTTGTCTACAGAACAGAGACAGCAATTCACATCTCAGCATCAGTGTTCAGTGTCAATAATAGTGCTTGGTGATGACTTTCCAGGGTAAATTTACCCTGAAGGGTGCCACAGAAGAAGACGAGTGGAGAAGTGAAGAGCTCAGCTGGTCTCCATTTAAACATGGCTGAATCTCACAGTAATGGTTCGTTTCTTGCAATGCGCTCTTTTGCAATATGTGTATAATTTCAAGACATGGATCAATATTCTGTAACATTTGTAGCTTGACAAATGGATGTATTTGTTACGTTTTAAGGCTTTTTTCACTGTAGAAGCCCAGTGAGCCATAAGCTCCATTGGGAAACACAGGAATAGGCTAGTTAGCTTTTAAAACTTATAAAATATGCTTCACTTTAGAACACAGTTTCCTATGGCAAACTAATATATACTATGAGTATGAATAAATAACTTCAACTTGAAAAATACCAAAGTTATGCATTATCTCCTTAGATATTAAGGTTTCTAGAGGCACACTGCTAACTGATTTGAGTGCCCTGGGTTTAAATCCTGTGCCCAGTCGCTGTCTGTGTAAAATGTGCATATGTCCTCTGCATTCTCGTGGATATTTTTCCAATTAACTTGGTTTTCCTCTCGTATCCCCAAATATGTGCATGTCAGGTTGATGGGCATTTCCGGTTTGGTTCTGTGTCTGAGCAAGTGTGGGTGAGGCCTGCAGTAGACTGGCAGCTTATTTGGGGTCAGTTTCTCTTGTGCCCAGTGTTGTGAGGACAGGTTTCAGTGCCCTGCAAACGTGAGTTGGATTAAGCAAGTCTGACAATGCAATTTGATGTTATGAATGTTTATAAATAGCTAGCTTCTTTCACTTTTCAGCTGAAACATTGCCATATGTTTATATTAATGTATATGTAATAACAGAGAATTGTAATCAAAGCATTTTTTATACAATGTTTGAGGTAAATGTATATATTTTGGCAGTGGTATAAGGTCATAGTATAAGGTCACTGTTACAGTGTGCTGACCATCTCTCCATCCACCAGAGGTAAACTACATGATGAGTACCACTGGTTTGTGATTTAATTTCTTTTACACATAAACTAAGACAGGTAACCAGTTTATAGGGTTACAGTATGTATAAATGTTAACAGTACCTACTTTCTTTTGTTGCTAAAGTATAGACGGCCTGTAATAATTAAATTACTTTTTTGACATGGTGAGAGCAGGCCTGCGCATGACAGTGGTCCTTGTGAGCCTGTTCTGCTTGTCAAAGCCCTTTGTTAGCATGCCTGGCTACTAGATTGCAGGTATACCGAGTACTAGACCAGGTTTTGGTCATCTTAGAGAAAACATCTCATTGATGCAATGTGTGCTGGAAAGAAAAATTCTGGCCTCTGTGCTGTTTGCCCGAGTGTCGACTTCACATGAAACAGCAGTTTTATTAATCCCATTATGATTATTGTTTATTTGCACCTCTGGACATGTTTCATTTGTTTTTCAAGGTGTTACTCTTTTCTTTTTTTGTGCCATCACAGTGGCACAATTGTGCGAATTATTTTTGGGTTCACACACTATCATTTTGGCTGCTGCCACATGGCCATGGCTGCTCCTTTGCTGCCACGTGTTTGTAGATGTGCACCACGTGATAGCCTTATGAAAACGTGTCTTTATCCTTAGTGGTTCTGTTGACTTCAGGGTTCAGAATTTGTTTCATAAAGACAAGGAGCTATAAATAACAATTTTGGGATTCTGGGCACCTTGGTATTTGATAGCACTCAGTAAAAAAGACAAAGCGTTTTAGTAAATGTTTTGGGTGGTGCAGTGTTAGTGTTGCTACTTTTGCAGTAAGGAGACCAGGATTCACGTCTCGAGTCCTCCCCGTGTGGAGTTTGCATGTTCTTTCCGTGTTGTGTTGGTTTCCTTCAGGTGTTCAGTTTCCTCCCACAGTCCAAATACATGCAGGTTAGGTAGACTGGTGACGCAGAATTGGCCCTAGTGTACGTGTGTGCTATGTGTGGTGTTGGCATTTTCTTTTATAGTATTTGACTGCCTGCTGGTATTCACCTCTGCCCTTTTTTGACTGTTTTTTTTCCTTCTCTACTGATTCTGTGCTTATTTAAAACATTTCTCTGCTCTTTTCTAGTCTGACAGAACAAATCAAGTCTTTTAACTATTACACTTTGACACTCACAAGATTTTTCAGAAACTTTCGGTCAATTATTAAAATTACATATTAAATCCTATTTATGTCACCTTTTATTAGTGTTTTCAGGCAGAAAAAATATTTTTTGTTTAGACATTCATTTTACATATGTTTGTATGCATAAAAATATATATAAATTTTACATAAATAATGTTGACTGTTTCAGTTGTTCTGAGGAATTTCTATAGGGATCAGTTTTAAGCATATGCTAATGCTTTATGTGAGCCTAAACCATACAACAGCATAGTATTGTGCTGTGCTTGTAAAGTCCTCCGTTATCGTCCATCCCCACATCATTTTGTAATAAACTGCTGTCTCTTCACCTCAGTTTTGAGATGCAACACTAGGTCACAGCTGTTCACAGACCACAAATGATAAAAACAATTTACAGTGATTCATGTAACGTTCTGCAATGAGTTATCTACTGGTGTGTGGCGTGTGGGGGAGAAAAGGCTCAGTTAATGGAACCGTTATAACGGTGTTTGAGGGTGGAAAAGCAATACTTGAGGAAAATAAATATAAAGCATAACAATACATATGTGTATCTGTGTAGCACATGTATAAAACATCACACTACCTGCCCCAGCTATCATACAAAAATACAATAAATGAATATTTTTAAAACAAAAAGGCATGCCAATCTTTTCCAAAACATTAGTTTTTCTGTTTGTTGCCTTCTTGACTTTTGAGAGTTTTAAATAAGTGTAGGATATAGTTTTGTTCAAGCTTGCAAATTCATTCTTTACACAGCAGTAAAGTCATTACTGTTACGGTGCCATTCTACTTGCATTCAGCGGGGTTCTTCACTTCTTATTGGCAAGGTCTAGGAGGTGTGATTTTTACTGAGGCATTTACTAATCCCATACTGTGATAAAAAGTCAACATTCAGTCCTTGATATTTTAAAGGAAATAACTCCAAATCATCCTGCTTGCTTACCTGGTTTTTGAGGCACTTTTTAGTATCTACATACATCTGAAAAAGCACAGTAGATTAAAGTCATAGGGACTGTTACATACAGTAGATAGACAGGATCTCACAAATGAAGCCCGCTACATTATTAGGGCATTTAGCTGCATCACTAGTTAAAGTGGCCAAGAAACTTGTAACCATCGATGTTTTCCAAGTTTTTTTTTTCTTTTTTAATCATGCAGTACCATTCTACTATAAACAGATTTGGTTAATTATTTAAATACAGTCCTCAGGAAGTATGAAAATTACTTGTAAGATTCAGTGATCATCCACTACCCAGTTAATTTGCACTAGTACACAATTTGATGGTTTAGCTACAGGTCAACCTGGAGGGTGTCTCGAAAGATATAAAAATGGAGTTTTTTCAGTTTTGAGATTTATGTTAATCTATTAATTGTGTGAGTTTTAAGCCTGACCCATCAAGAGAGACCCCAGTAAAACTAAACAAGTTTTTTTTCCCCCACCATAATCACCATGAACACTTTTTATACTCTAAAGCATTTATATGTTGCTCAAATACAATGTTTTGTTTTGCTTCTGTGAAATCTCTTCTGATCTCTTCTGGAGTCAACTTGATATCCGCATCACTGGCATGGCATGGTCCACGGGACGAGCTAGTCAGATTGTGAAACACATGATGGTCATCCAGGGCCAGGTCTGAAGAACAGGATGGGTGTAACATTTCAACAAGTTTTCCACAGCAGCCTTTGCAAACCATGTAGTGTGATGGTGGGTGGTGGTGTGAAGCAGAAGACATTTGGTCCATGACATTTTTTTTTTTTTTTTTTTTAACAGCCTTTCCCTGATGGACTGCTGCAAAATGGCAAGTAAACTGGGGGTAATACTGACTGGTTACGTGGGCCTTTTGTGGTGTAAAATCAATATGGATTACTAACCTTGACATTGTAAAAGAATCATATTCCTGGTCTTTCCAGCATGGCCTTTACCAGAGCCACAGCTAGTCCAGAATAGGTCTGCTACTTCACGTATCAACACCTTTTGATTCTGTATTGTGATTCACTCCATATTAGCAACTTGTTATCTTGTCGTCAGCCTTGAAAGCTGGCCAGACCTTGGGTTAACTTTAAGCAATGTCTGAATGATGGATTCTATGGCCCATTGTTTGGACAGTGGTGAGTGAAATGGTGCAAGTTGACTAAACAAGAGTGAAACTCCAGTAATTGATCTGTGTGCAGTTTTTGGCATTCATGTTGATTTGGTTCTAAAAGTAGTAACATACTGTACATCTGAAATGCTAGTCTTTGGCTACTAACTAAATCAACCTTGTAGAATCCCCTTTTCAAGTTTGGGCTCAAACTGTTTTCATCACCACTTGTAGATGGTGTTTATGTTGTGGTAACCATTCAGAAGGATCACGTTTCTTATTTAATAAAAATTAGATTTTTTCAGTTATTTAAAAAAAGATTTCCTCGAAAATAAAACACAGTAATGTTATATTGTTGCCTCTAATGAACAAATTGCGTAAAAGAAAAGACAGGCACATCTTTGTTGCAGTGTGGATAAATGGCATCCTTTGCAGATCTTCACATCTTCGTTAAATGGCGTCTGGGGGAAATGTGATCTTTGTTGTGTAAATCCTCCAAATGCTTCCTTGCAAAATAATTTAATTCAATTTATTTTTGTTAAACTCCCCCTCTGAGTGCTCTGAGCACTGTACGGTTTAGGGGTAAATTTACTTTATAAAGCATAATACACACAAATACAAATGCAGATTAGTTTAAACATACAGTAAAGCAATGTCAAATTGATTCTCACAAATGGATCCTAACAATAGATATCCATTAATATTTTAATTGAGATATGGGCATTTGACAATGGAGGAGAATAAAACTAAAAAACAGGCAGCAGCATCACTGGAGAAAAATCTGTGTTGATTTCAGGGGTGTGATGGGAGTGTCCATAGTCAGCTACAACACAAAATCAAAAAAGTCAGACGCAGGCACCGAATTGGAGACCAAGGCTAGCTGGCTGCCAGACCCTCTTTGGCCTTCAACAGCACAAGTCTGTGCTGGGCAGTCTAATAAGAAGACTAAATAGTTTTATGTGATTCAATTTCTAATGTAAAGTTACTGAAATATTCTCATCTCTAAAACCTAACCACACCACACACATATATATATATACTGTATATGTATATATATATATATATATATACATATATATTTATATATACACACACACACACAATATATATAAAAATAGTGCTGATCAGCAACTTTGCTGTGTTAGCCCGGTGACCTTGTTCACTGAATAATTTCCTGACAAATTACCATACTGCCAATTTAGAGGAACTTTTTTTTCCCAGCACCTCATGATGCTTTGTGAGGATAGCATGTGATAAGTTGAGTCTGTGGGTGTTTTATTGAATTAATGTATTAGTGATTTTAATGGGTAGCAGTAGCAGTGAACAAGCACAAGTGTCCTGGGGGGACTGTACTGTTTGTAACTGCTAGTGAACATCAGACTTGTGCGTTTCTACATATAATGATTGATTTATTTCAGTGGGTTTAATTGTTCTTCATGCACCCTACAGTTAATTTAAAATTTGGCAGCAAGTCATAACAGGACCATATTAATCTAATGCCCAGCCCTTATGCCAGTTCACTGGATTGTAGTTAACATTAATGCACAAACTAAATGTTGAACTTATCATTAACTTGTTGGACCTAGAAGCATTTAAAGTTTATACTCACACTGTTATTATAGCATGTGAGTTATAATTGGGAGGAAAAGAAAATTTACTGTAAATATTAGAGCCTCAACATCAAGGGCTCATAGTGTTTGAAGCAGAATGCCAGCTAACCTGAGGGTTATCCCCCTTGGAATCTCTATTTTAACTTGGGCTATATAGCCATTAGCTTCCTCCTTCTTGAACTACTGGAGCAGCTAGTCATTTTATTTTATTACTTGTCAATGTGCTTGCCATATCTACCGACCTTTCCTGAACTTATTCTCTGCTTGGTCTCGTGGGTGTCTCTGCACAACTTTGTGTCCTCATCCAAGAAACCTCTTGACAGCCTCAAACTCACGGGAGAAGCCAGCCTCACCATAAACTGACACCGGTGATTGACCAGCTTTACACATCATCACCTCAGTCATGGACATTTCTCTCAACAGTTACTGAGCTGTATAATGTTAAGAGTTCCCCTGGAGGGAGGTCTGTCCACCAGTTAGTTGGGGTTGGTCTGTAGTTGTGGCACTTTCTAACTGGACCTTTGAGAGTTATTGTCTCTAAATTCTCAGCTTTGAATTTCTTTCTGTATCCTCTTTACTTTCAGGCCTTCTGCATACTTTACATGTTTTTTAGTTTACTGCTTTTTCTGTTCTTTTTTTATATGCTGAGCCAACCTGTTATTAAGAATGATACGTTCAAAATAAATGTGATTCCGTTTTGCTCTGAATGAGATTATTCAGAATACTAAGAAACATGGGTCAGCACAATCTGTTGGAGTCTTTCATTTCTTTATCACATCAGCATGTGTGTCAAAGAGCATCACTGGCCATTTGCATTAAGTAGTAAGCAGTGTTCTTGTATTGGGGGCATATATGTGCATTTAAAAGAACCGAGGAGTCAAAGCAGGACATGTTGGATGGCACAAAGCTTAATAATAATAAAAGTCACGTTCTAGGATGAAAAAGAACGTATATCAAGATAAAGAGTGCTTGATGGTATTTGCAACCTGGATATTTACTATACCTTCTTTAAGAACTGAGTGAACAATGAGCATATTTATTTTTATGATGGTTATTATATAGTCATAACTAGCAAAATACCCGCGCTTCGCAGCGGAGAAGTAGTGTGTTAAAGAAGCAATGAAAAAGAAAAGGAAACATTTTGAAAATAACGTAACATGATTGTCAATGTAATTGTTTTGTCACTGTTGTGAGTGATGAGTGTTGCTGTCATATATATATATATATATATATATATATATATATATATATATATA
>JANRMT010062832.1:7735308-7850932 GCA_026402145.1 Polypterus bichir lapradei | reverse complement strand
TGGGTTAAAGAAGTAATGAAAAAGAAAAGGAAACATTTTAATAATAACGTAACATGATTGTCATGAGTGTTGCTGTCATATACATGCCTGCCTAAATAAGTCACCCTCGCTTCGCTCTTACTTTTTTACCGTTCATTTAATCATGGCTAGTGGCGGAAAAATTATAAAATGGAAGGAGGATTACACTGAGTATGGCTTTACCAAAACAATTATTGATGGCGAATCGATTATTCATAAAGCTTGAATTGGTGATCTGTTTTTGTGTGTTAACCTCATATTTTTTCATACTTCTTCTCAAACCAAGGTGGTGCGAGGCTAAAATGAATTGGGATGCGCTGATCAATGTTATCGGTGTACCAGGAAATCATGCATTGACAAAAGTTCCCCTTTGATTGTAATCCAAAGTGTGATTAAATGCATTATTTTTTAACGCGTTATGGAGCACATGCATCGAAGCTTCTCAGCTGTGCTTGTGCTAAGAAAATTAAACATTTTAAAAATAACGTAACACGATTGTCAATGTAACCTTTTGTAAGTAGTGCCTGGAGGATTCAGTGTGGAGAAAGTCTAGAGACAGCGTGTGTATTAACTTGGTGGCAGTGTGACGAAGTTGCTTCGGAAGATGGTGTTAGCCGCGGAGCTCAGCTCAGAGCGAAATGAGGTAAATGGGAGGGGATATGATGACGTGACTCCTCCACCCGCCTTAACTGTCAATCCCCCACAAACACAGTCTCTCGGAATTTGCATAAGCACACCCCTTCACCTGCAATTTTAACTTAGCTACAAAGTGATCAAAACTCTCGTTTATATCCTGCGTTCTCTCATTAAACTTGTATCCCGCATTACCCGTGGGCATGGAATGCGCCAGCGGCAGCCTGTCTATTAACTTAATTTAAAGTTTAAGTTTATACCTTGCTTTGTTTCCGAAGTAGCTGCAATGATGAATATGGTAGTATATATCACTCGCTCGCTTCTTATTGTTTCGCTGCCTTCTCAATTATATAATGCATGTTTTCTTCAGCGTATTTTGGAGCTCTTCCTGGTTTTCTACATAGTGCGTTGACAGTCAGTTCACGTGATTACGTGGGCGGCGTGATGATGTCACACGAAACTCCGCCCCCACGGCGGTCAAGCTCAACTCCATTACAGTAAATGGAGAAAAATACCTTCCAGTTATGACCATTACGCGTAGAATTTCGAAATGAAACCTGCCCAACTTTTGTAAGGAAGCTGTAAGGAATAAGCCTGCCAAATTTCAGCCTTCTACCTACACGGGAAGTTGGAGAATTAGTGATGAGTCAGTCAGTCAGTCAGTCAGTGAGTGAGTGAGTGAGTCAGTGAGGGCTTTTATTAGTATAGATAAAAAAAAAATATCCTGTGGAATGAATGACTAGGAGACGATACGTGATCTTCACGTTAAGATCACGAAAGGCAAATAAAAGAACCACGAGACAAAAGAGAATGGACAAAAAAAATCAGCAGTGTAAAGGGAAGCAGCACACACAGATACAGGTGTCTCAGTGCATATAAAGCGTATAAAGGACAATATGTTATAAATGAAACGTCGACGAATAAAAGATCGTATTAGTGCAGAAAAAAACGAAATTAGTCATCAGGACCAGGTGTAATTGAAAAAATAGTAGGACAAAGCGAGAGCAGAAAACAAAGTCTTTTCGCAGTCGCATCATTCAATGCACAAAACATAGATTTACACAATAATAGAAAATACGCTATGAGAATCTGTGGACCAGCAACAGTTAAAGCAAGAACAAGTTTAATTTCAAAGAAAACACAATTCGGTGAGGTGTATATTTATGATCACGGAGAAGCGATCACAACGCAAGTAGCAGAGACACAAAGTAGCAAAAAGGACAGCAGCTTTACTTGCTTTAAAAAGATCGAAGGCCAGTGCGACAGCAGCGCTAGCCCCCCTCTCCCCACCCCTGTCCTTCACAACGCGAGCAGCGTTAGACGTCCTGCAAGAAAGAATTTAACCACGGCCGGGGCCAGAAATAAAGGACAATTATTGTTTTTACAACATCACGTGAGACCAGGCAGTGAGCCATCATTTAAAATAAGTCCACAGACATCTAACGTAGCAGTTATTAGATTGCATTTGGCAGGCAAGCATCATGTGCTCCCAGCTCTTAAAATAACAACATGCGACAAGCAGAAGAGGCAGCTCGCAAGCACATATCCTTAGTGTGTGTTCAGCCGACCACCCTTCACAACACGAGCAGCATCATACGTCTGGCAAGAAAGACATGTAACCACGCACGGGGCCGGAAATAAAAGACAAGTATTGTTTTTACAAAAGTTTTTAAAGTAAAAGTGAAAATAATGCATATGTAACAATTCCCAAGAAAATATCTCTTTAAATTGTATATTGCCTGCCAAAGGTAAAGTAATCCCTAATGGAGGATCGCAGCAATCGTGGGAAAGAGGGGTCCTTTCATCGGATTAGTGCTATTTCAGAAGTGGAATGGCCAAATGGGGGAGGCAGCTTAATGAATGAGGTCTCCAGGACTTAAAACAAATCCAAATCATATTATGTGATATCATCTAATGTGAAATTCTACTCCATACTTCTATAATTTTTATTTTTATACTGTATTGAGGATTTATTCTGTTCTATGTATTGTATTGTATTGACCCCTTTCTTTTTGACACCCACTGCACGCCCAACCTACCTGGAAAGGCGTCTCTCTTTGAACTGCCTTTCCCAAGGTTTCTTCCATTTTTTCTCTAAAAGGATTTTTTTGGGGAGTTCTTGTCTTCTTTGAGAGTCAAGACTGGGGGGCTGTCAAGAAGCAGGGCCTGTTAAAGCCCATTGCAGCACTTCTTGTGTGATTTTGGGCTATACAAAAATAAATTGTATTCTATTGTATATCCAGTAAACCAAACACGGGGGTGGGCGAGCAAAGCGAGCATGGGGCAGAGCCCCCTAGTATCTTTTATAAAAATCTTATATATATACACATACTAGGGGGTTTTGCCCCCTGCTCGTTTCGCTCGCCAACCCCCCTGCTTGCGCTACGTGCCAGCAACTTCATGTCTCTGCCGTAAACAACTTTTAATTCTCGCAGATAGGCATCTTCATGGGGAAGAAACACTACTTTCCCCTGATGGTAACACGAATTAGACGATCTACAAGTCTCCAACTTAAACTTTAAAACCAAACAATATCTACACACTTCTGTCATATCACCTATGTCCATATATTCGATCTCTTTTTACTTTTACCTTTTCGTCAATATCGCATTGAATTTTGATTCCGTGTTTGGAATTACGTCGTGACTATGTATAACTGCCCGTGACTGAATGTCGTTTCATTCTCTCTACATGAACTGTGTCTGACAATAGCATTCACACAAATGAGAAATGATTGAACAGTGTGCGTGGTTGTAAATGTTTTAGATGTGGGCAGGACTTTTCCAAATCTCTTTGCATAAAGTCTTGTCTTGCGGGACTTGAAATTTTCTCTCACAGAATTTCACATTCACCAAACAACAAACCTTTTAATTCTTGCAGATACGTCTCTTCATTGGGAAGAAATACTACTTTTACTTGATATATTTCGAACAATATATTCAATCTCTTTTTGCTGTTCCGTTATTTCACCGAGTAATAATTTCCATTTGTTTGAGCTAATGCGATCTTTACTATCATTTTTTTGAGACTTTTGAATTTTAGCACTTTCATAATCTTTAACCTGCTCTGCATGTATATCGCGGCAATGGTTTTGAATTCTTTACAATGTTCTATTTTGTTATCTACTCTTTATCTTTTATTTCCGGCCCCGGGTTTGGTTAAATCTTTTGGCACAAAGTCTCATCTCGCGGAACGTGAAAGTGTCTCTCTGATAAGTCGCATCTCGTCTCTCTTCCCAAGATTTTTTTATTATAATTATATATATTTTAGCCACTATTACAAAAGAGTAACTCGCTTCATGACACCTGCACTCCAACAGTGCCTATTTATGGAGAATGCTTTTGCTGGGAGCCACAGGATGTGGTGAGGATGGACATTTTGTGTGGCATTGATGGCCATGTGCAGCAAAAAAAAAAAAAAAATCTGAGAGGCTTTTTGCACATGAGTGATATGTGAGATTAAGCAACAACAGGTCTATAATGCCGTTAGATGTACAGGGCTGCACATATGCTACAATGAATTGATCAGCGTGTGTCTACCCGATGCAGAGAGGTGTGGACAACCCATTGAAACCCATTGATGATGGGGACCAGGGCTTCCAAAATCATAAAACTTTTATTTTCAGTCATTTAGTGCATTTTGTGTGTGTGTGTGTGTACGGGCACACACTTGTAGCAAAATGCCTTGACCTGTAATGTGTTTCACCTCAACAGTACATTTGCCTGTTGTCATGGCTGTAAGTTCCAAAATTCAATTTTTACTCCATGTTTTCATCCATCTTCAATATAACATTACAAATTTGTGAAAATGCTATTCAATCCATGCTTCATTCAGTCAACTTGTCTTTGTTGTACACTAACAGAACAATGGCACCTACCAGATTGCCCCGTTGGGGTAGTAGCATGTTGATCGGCCTTTGGATGTAAAGATGGCTTGAATTTGTGGCCTTATTCCACTGTCTTCCAGAATGAGGTATGTAAAGTCAGCTGGATGCACAAAGGATATCATGATGGCAATTCTCCCTGTTGGATAGCTGGCATTGTATTAAGGATATGAATTATTTACTTATTACCAATTGTTTCCAAAAGTGTGGTTGACAGGAGGGTTTACATTTTTTTTGTTTTGCCAGAGTACAAAGGATTGCTGTGTAGTCAGCTTTAGAAATAGCATTTCATTTATCCCACTCTTGGGTTAAAACGACATTATGTTCACTTCCATTTTTTTTGATTAGTCAGCAGTAGAGGCAGTCATTAACATATGGTGAACTCGTGGACATTTTTGTCCTTCTCTGCCTTACATCTTGGTGTCCTTCACAATGTTTCACTAGCTTTAAAGTGACTTCCTTTAGCAATTTGATTTTCTATTTGTGTGTTGTCTAAACAGTCAGAAATAATATTTATATTACTTCCACTGCCTCATAATCATTATATCCAACTTTTAATGACCTAATAATTCTATTAAAATCATTCTTGGTCTTCATTTTTTTTGACTGAAATTCCTCTCCTGACTGAAGATCCAAAAAGAGCCCTCATTGTATCTGTGCTTCATTTCAGTGTGGTACAGGCCAGTTACTGCACACAGGCAGAGGCCATTCAGTCCCTCCAGTTAACTGTATACTACGGCATTTTGTTTACATGAAATCATTTGGCTTTGTCAATGCAAAGATCCCAACTTGTTTCACTGACCATAATTCAGACTGCACTCTAAGTTGTGAATAAAAGGATTCAGTCAATATACTGCTTTGCATACTTTTGCAAAGAACTCTATATTGTATATCCACACTAATGATGCTGCCTTGTGTACAAGGCAATATGTTGAGCATACTCATAGTATAAATTTGCCCAATTACTTGTATATTTTTATTGAGGTGGTAAGCAGTATTACTGCACGTATTTCTGGGTCCAGTTAATGGCAATAACTTTTATTGCAAGTCAGTTTTATTCTTTGACAGGTAAACATTTAAATTTCAATTTAGCTTGCCTGTTTTGTTTTTAAATATTGTAAGGTACAGTAGACCCGAAATATTGAGAAGTCAATTTTGAAATCTTATCTTCTCTTAGTTTTCTGGTCAGTGTAATGCAACTTCATTTATTAAGCAGGCTTCCTTAGAGGAAATAAAGAATGCAGATCAGCTTCTGAGCATTCCACATGTATAGTGAATATGGGTGCATGATAAACTGAAGTCAAGAACAGTTGTGCTACTTGGCATTTCAGTTCTACCTCTGTTCCTCAGTATTAAAATATAAACAAGAATAAGCAGAAGCATTCAGAAGGATACAAAACTTGGCCTGAGCCATCTTTAAAAATGGTAAGAAAGGTCTTTCCATTTGGATAATATTTCCTAATAACTTCATGATATCTCTGTGAAGAAAAGAAATAACAACATTTAATGTTAATGCAGTCAACAGTCTAGAATAAAACTTAAATGGAATAAAGTAAATTCTCTATATTCTCAGCATGAAAAAAAAATTAAGTTCTTATTGAAGTTTCTGTATATTTTTCTCAGAAGCAGGGATATAAATCCTGTAAAAGTTTAAAATGGCTCTTTCACCTAAGTGCTTTGCACTGCCTCTCAGTAAGGAGATCATGGGTTGGCATCCTGGGTCCTCCCTTTGTGGAGAGTACTTTGAGTAGTGAGAAAAGTGTTATATAAATGTAAAGGATTATTATTATTACTAGTAGTATTGTTAGGGGCTGGGATATCCAGTAAAATAAACAGTGTTAAGATAGCAAAGTTCAAGCAGTTTGAAACTTTGCTAAATTCCAAGAAAGGTTAACAACATCTGTGTCATAATAAGAATGGCGGTAGCATTGCAGATGACAGGCACTGTAACACAGTGGTTATTGCTGATCGTCGTATCAGTCCAGTGCCATGACTTTGAATCCCACGCCTGCTTGTTACCTGTGTCAAGTCTACACATTCTCCCCATGTCAGAGTTAGCTCCCATACCCCCAAAGATGTGTGGAGTGGCGTAGTTGGTGATTACATATTAGCCTTGTGTGAATTTGAGTTTGTGTGTCAGAGGGAGCCCATGATGGACTGGTGTTTACTGCTTTGTGCCCAAAATTCTGAGACAGGCCGTGGCTCCCCGTAAATTGGAACTCAGCAGGTTTGAGGCTTTTGTGTTATGTTGAGATGATCAAGGAGGTATATCTTTGCCCAGATAATCAAAACTCCCTGCTTATCCATAAATTTGGAAATATGAAAACAATGGCCTTAGACTTTCTTTTCTAGTTATCTACTGGCCCAGTGGGCATATTTTTGTATGACTAATTTATTTACCAACATTAAAATAAAAAATAGCTTTATAGTTTATAGGTAAAATTAATCTGAAAGGCCACAGAATGAAGTAAATGTACAAAGAAATTAGTAAATAAACTTGTGATTAAGGTAAACAAATTTACTGCATTCATCTTAGGTTGCAAATAAATGGAACCAACAAATAAAATTTGTCTTTCTTCATCCATGAAGAATGTGGGCACAAGCTCTAAAGTATACTGTACATTGTTTGTCTGATATTTTTGTATTATTGAAAGCTTTTTGCAGTATACAATGCAGTATTACATCTTTAGCCAAATCTTATATATAAACGTCTTTGCGCGGAAGTGTGTGTGTCTTTCTGTCTGGCCCAGAAGTACAAGGCTACTGCATGAAGATGAAAGAATTGGCACAGTGGCCCCAAGTTGACGAGTTGGAAGAAGAAAGAACTGCGACGCTACAGCATGAAGCTGAAAGAAAGAGACTCCATCACCAAAGTGAAACAGCCAATGAAAGACAAACTTGCTTAGCCACTAATACACAAGCAAGGGGAGCACATCGGCAAAACGAAACCCAGAGGAGAGAGAAACTCGCTTAACCACTGATAGACAAGGAGGGCGAACATGTCTGCAAAACGAAACATCTCGGTCAATACCCCCAGGCTGCCAGGTGGAGCCCTGCAAGCAACATACCGTAGAGGTGCCCCGAATTCCAGCAGGGCATCATGGACAATGGAGTTTTTCATCACATCCCTGCTGGATACCATGGGGACCTCCAGGGGACGCTGCAGGAAGATACAGAGACTTTGGTTTCACCTATAACCCGGAAGTACGTCTTAGTCAAGGCGACAGAGGGAATGACGTAATTCCGGGGTGAAGAAAAGGACTTTTTATCTGACCTGGAAATAATAAGGAATCATGGACTGAAGGACTGTGGGAACACTTCCGGGTCAGGGAATATAAAAGACTAAGAAAGATACCAGAGCGTCGAGCTGAGCTGGGTGTAAGGGTGGCAGTGAGTCTGGGAGTGGTGGAGAGTTTATTGTATTGTGAATTTGATTATTGTATGAGTATTGTGGAGAGGAGGGTGCTTTGTGCACTGTGCAGTAATAAAACGTCATCATTTTGGACTTTTACCTGGTGTCTTGGACGTTTGATCGGAGGGTTCAAGGGAGCGATAGCGCCCCCTATCTGTCACACAATTCTTTTCTGACGATTTCAGTAGTTTCTAGGAACCCAGGATTTTTATAGCACGGGCTTACACAGCTAGTATTATAGAACAGCAAATTTGCAAGGACAAATGATCATAAATGTAGATATTTGCAGTATACTGAAAAAGTTTTAAGCCCCAGCACGTTTTTAAAATTTGGAATTTGCCCCATGACTCTGAATTAAGTTGGAAAATGAATGAATGGGAAGCTGAAGTTAAAGTTATTCAGGGATTTTGCACTTAGCATACAAATTAAATGAAAAATGCCAAAAAATATTAACAATGTACCCAAAATAAAAAGCAGAAATACTATTCATCCCCTCGAACTATGTACACTACCATGTTTTCATTTAAATGTGAAAAACACACTAGTGTTTTCACATCACCTACACAAGTATCTTCATCCACACTAAAACAACTGAAAAAGCAAAGTGACGTAGCCCTTTGCCTACACTGGGCATGCATGCATCAATGGAAAAGGCAAGGGGAAGTATTGATGCTGGCTAGACATTCCTTTACTACGCTTTGACCCCAAAGGTCATGCAAAAAGACTATTTACCCTTGGGCATTAATATTGTATATCAAGTCAAAAACTTGCGTTTTCACATGGAGAGCAGCAATGGAGATTACAAACACAATACAATACATTGTTTTGTTTGGACAGAATATGAGATAGAATTGTTATTGAGAGACACAGGAGTGTACAGCAAGTAAAGATGCTGCGAATACCAGCTGGGAGTCATGACAGTTCAAATGCAGAGCATTATCTGTCCACTTCCAATCAGGGAAGGGCCATGTAATAAGCATGAACCAATCGGAGGGTGATTTAAATCACCATTTTCAAAACACCCCATTTTCACCCATCAGCAATGCTCAGCTATTGTTTTAAAAAATGCACAGCTCCGTAGAGGGTTTCCAAAAGTCTTCATTGTTGGGGATTAAAAGCATCAGGGTAGTGTGGCCGAAAGATGAATGTGGAGACTAATGTCTGTAATTTTATACAAAAAACATGGTAGCCTCATTTTACTCAGATTAGGTTACAGTTATGACAGATAAGTTACGGAAGTTGGAAATTAGTAGAGTGTGTGCTTTAAGTTATTATGTGAGGATAAAACGATTTTCTATTTAATCTGTTAAAAGCTTTCTAAGTAAACCCCAGACCTGAATTTTTAGAAAACTGTTCTTGGTTTTAAAGGCATTGAACTTGGCAAAGAATGTGTTCTTATTAGTGAGCAGTGGGTTCCTTCTTGCTTCTTGCATGGATCTTTCTTATGGTGGAATAACGAAGCTTGAGTATGTCTGAGGGAAGAAAAAAGCTTGATTTAACTTCTTTGATCCTTTTTGCACCTTAGTAGTGAAAAGATTTTGGCAGGATGGCATAAGAAGATCAACTACTGTCTAAAACTTTTATCATTTGTAAATTATGGCTGGAACTCTGTTCCAGTGGAGTCCCAGAGCCTTAGAAATGCCTTCAGAGACCATTCTACACTGATAGAATTTTCCCAAAAATGATTGTGGGATAATGCATTTTTAGAATCTGTATGCTGACAACTTGACTGTCACATTAAAAGCCAGAGTTAGATTTATACTGCATGGGGCTAAATCAGGCCTGCTTGTCAACCAAAATACCCAAAGTGCTGGTACAGCTAGATGTTTAATTGTGCCAGAGAAGTTAGGCTGATGCAAGCACCTTTTCTTTGGCCATGAAAGACTGGTGAGACAAGCCAGGTGAAGGTTTGATACTTCATCTATCAAGTGAGTGCATGGCAACAAAATTAATCATACACCTGGTATTGGGATAATAAAAAACGTCCACAGCACAGCCCGAGCAATTAAATTAAGATATACATGTACTACATATCAAGGATCCTTCTTTGTAAAGCACCTATCAGCATTAAAAATTAAAAATTGTTGGCAAAAAAACTCCAGCAAAACTAACCTGCTACGTAGATATGTAAGACAGCAATATTATAAATAAGCAGCTCTTATATAGAGGAATCCTATCGTTAGTTTTCTAATTGAAAAAGGTGACCTGTCCTAGAAGAACTGAGCAAGTATCTTATCCGGGGCAGAAATGTGAAGCATTTGGAGAGCCTGCTGACTTCATAGCACTGTAAGTGCCACAGAAACAAACAACCTCTCCTTTAGAATAAACAATGCAAACCCCCCAGCTTTTGTATCATAATCTTGAACGTATGGCAGAATATAGAATGGGAGGTTAAAGCAGACACGTATTCAAAGGTCCTGAGAATTTTAAAACTAGCAAGACGCTGGATAACACCTATGAATCAGGTTTGTTATTTTAGTGCTTAATTTGCATTCCTATAGCACATTCTGGACTAGACACACACTACTCCGATTCACAATCAGGTTACGGAGTAGTGTTGCAGACAGCAGGACTTTAGGGATCTTCAAATGTTATTGATGTTTTGATGTTATTTTGGAGAATCTAGATAAACAGGGTAGATAAGCTTGTTGAGCTTAATAGCATGTTCTCATCACAATCGTTCTAATGAAATAAAATGAAACCCAATGTAAATTTCATCCAGCTTTCCTGAAATAAATCTGTATTAGTTTCATCTCTACACATTTTTTACATATCGCCCAGACAGATTACTATTCAGTCCACACTTAACTGTTAGCACCTGGCACACAGACAGGCACCCTAACATGGCACTTCCCCAAGCCACTTGAGGATGCTCTCTCTAAACGAACGAATGTCTTCAATATATTGTGAGCCATTTATGTTTGTACATTTCTTGAACATTTTTCTTGTGGCCAGAGTAAAACTCTTTTCGTTGTAATGCCCTCCTCCTGTATTTCCTTCCCTTTACAACCTCATTTATTATCTGTTATCAATATAGTAAAAGGTGCATAGGCGGCATTTAATATACATTGAATCCATCAAATAGCCATCAACAAAAAGCCCATCTAGAAAAAGCACCCTCTTAATACATAAAGATTCCCAGTAACATGTAATAATTGTATAAAATGTGCCTAAAATAAATAAAAAGGTGTAAACACTAGAGTGTTGAAATGATCTCATGGTCAATTTACAACAAAGCACAGTTGTATATTTACATTGGTCTGTACTTTCAATACAATGTAGTCCCTTGATGATGATAAGAGATGACTTATTTTGTTTTTTAAAAACAAAGCACTAGATAGTGCACATGCATTGATGGAGACATAATGAAGATTAATATCAGACATTTCCAGCTACCTAATATTGGCCATTTATATGCTGTGAAACAATCCATAGCCATTCTGATCATCCTTTTCAATACAAACTGGTAAGAGCATGAAAACTCAGAAAATACCTATTATGAGAGGGATAGGCATTGGTCTGGCTATAAGACCAGTGATTCTGAGACAGGTTTATTGGCTAAAAGTGTAGACATAACTGCGTTTTATTTTCTCTTTGTCCTTGCATAGGTATTTATGTGTTGTAGGAGATTGCAGTTCTGTGCTCTATGGACTTACCACTGTTAATGCCATTATTCTGGTATAAGGTGTTACCAGAATATGGAGTTCTGGTCTGTTGCTGCATGCCATACAATTCTTGTATTTGAGAGACGCGTTCACATACATGACCATTTAGTGTGAGTGTTGAACCTTGCTCAGAGAGCATCTCGTCTCCTCTCCTGTTTGACATTTTCATGGACAGAATATCAATGTGCATTTGAGGTGTGAAGGATATACAGTTAGAGAACATAAATTTTTAACTTGTGCAGTGTAAATCTGATATTGTCCCCTTGACTTCATCAGACAGTAATCTGTTGTGCATACTGGAATGGCTTGCAGTAGGGTGAGATATGGTTGGGTTAACAATTTGCACTTCCACAGTGTTCTTCTGGGAAAATTGTGGCATGTTACTTGTGGGTATTTGCAATTCTGCTGCCCCAAGTGGAGAAGGTCAAATACCTCAGGGCCCTGTCCATGAGTCATGGTAGAGGTAATAATCAGGTTCCCCAAGAAGTTGGTCCCATGGCAGCAGTTTTTAGATGTGGTAACCAAAACATGACGATGAAAAGAGAGCGTAGTCTTTGGAGAAAGCTTTTAATTTACCAGTTGGTCCATCTCATTATTTTAATTTATGGTAATAAGCTATGGGAAATAATGTAAAACTTGAGATCACAATTACCTACGGCTAAACCAGTATTCCTGTGTGGCACTGCTGGGCTCATTCTGCATGATAGGATGAGGAGCTCAGAGCAGAACCACTCTGAACTGCTGAAAAAGAGCCAAAAGAAATGGATGACCTCAAGGTTAGGATGCTTCTTGTGTCCTCCCATTTAAGGATTCAGTTTATAATGAGAAATTGTGAAGAACAATGAAGTAAAGTGACACCTCTCATAGACGGCCTAGGAATTTTCCAAGAGAGGATGGGGCTATGCCATTCGGCTTGGCACATTGTGACAGTGACCATCACTGGGAGTAATAGATTAAAAGTTAAGAGAACTGATGATGCTGAAGATTGTTTTCAAATGGTGACCATATTTAGACCCATAAACCGTGAAGTGCAGCAGTACATTACCCAGGTACGTGAGTTAAGTCTTCATGTCCACAGTATAAGGAGAGAATTTCACAAGGCAGCCTTGTTTCACTGATAATTGCACATGGAGAAGGTCACATAACATCATAGCTTTTATTGTCCCTGCCAGTATGAAATGATGAGTCATAGTGTGGATACATCTTTTAAAAATCCCAACTAAGTTCAAAAACCACAACAGGTTTACTAACTGCTCTAAAGTATCCATACTAGATGACATGAAGATGGAAAAGGACCATTATAGTAGTGTGGGAAAAGCATGAAAATCATTTCTATGGAAACTGAAATGTTCTTAATGACTTGCGGGAGACAGAATGGGTATTGCAGTATGTGGACAGCACAGGCAGAAAAACATGAATTATATCTCTCTATTATAAAAAAAAATCCTGGAAGAGAAAGATGGGAGACAAGACGTGATCTTCACGTTAAGATCATGGAAGACACTTAAAAGACCAGCAAGACGAAAGAGAATGGCCACGGACTGTCTCATGGGGACCTTAAACATGAGACTTTGTGCCAAGAGATTGACCCAGGACCGTCTTGCGATGACATAGAACATGAGATTCTTGCAAAACACGCCCTACTTACAACCAATATCAAATAAGACCACGGGCAGCAAAACACTTAGTCGCGTGAGTGTAAGGATTTGAGCACACACAGATCCAGGGCTCTCAGCGCATATAAAGCGTATAAGGACAGTACGTTATAAATGAAACGTTGATGTCTAAGCGATGAAGAAAGCAGAGCGGATAAAAGAGACTCAAAAGCGTTGGAGACAAAAAAGAGCAAAAAAGAAAAAGAATGATATAGGTGCAAATTCAGAAAATAAGGAAAGTAATTATCAGCCCAGAACAAGTGGAATTGAAAAAAAGCATGTCCAGCCGGGCTCAGAATTAGAAGACACAGAGTAAAAGACAAAAGTAGAACTTCGTTCACAAACATTGGCGCTATACACATGCAGAGCAGGTTTGAGATTATGAAAGCAGTGGAATTCGAAAGGCTCAAAAAAATAAAAAAAATGTCATGATACACATGTGGAGAAAGTTAAAGAATATGAAAGTAGGAAAATTAGAGAATATAAAAAAAAAGAAAGTGAAGATCGCAGTAGCACAAACAAATGGAAATTATTACTCGAAAAAGGGAAAATAATCACCACGGACCAGGTGTCATTGAAAAAAAAGCAGGACAAAACAAGGTCAGAAATAAAAGACAGAGTAGAAAACAAATTAAAACGTCATAAAGAGGTTAAAAAACAAGGAGGCCAAACACATGCAGAGCAGGTTAGAGATAATGAAAACTGGAATTCAAAAGACTCAAAAAAAACGTAGGCGCGAAACACATGCAGAGCAAGATACAGAATATGAAAGCAGAAAAAAACGACAGTGTCAAAACAAAGAAAGTAAACATCGCATTAGCGCAAGAAAAGAGAAATTATTACTCGGAGAAATAATGAAAAGGCGAATAGAGATGGAATTATATGGACATTGGTGATATGTCAGTAGTATGTAAATATTGTAAGGCTTTGAAGTTTTAAGTCTGAGAATTTCAAAAACATAGTTTAACTCACATGCATTTATTGGTTACTTTGCAAAAAAAAATTATTAACTGCTGATGATGTAGATCGTTTTGTCTGTGCTAAAATTCCAAACAGAGAAACCTATCCTGAATTATGGTACAAAGACTCCAAAGATTCCAAACACTGTTTTTAGAGAAGTTCTGAACTAAAAGTGAAACTAATGAAATAGCAACAATTCAAAGAAAAAAAAATCGTGTCTCTGGAAAACCAAAAATGGGGGTTGGCGAGCGAAGCCCCCTAGTCATAATAAAAAGCTCACTGAGCTACTCGTGCCTGTGTCCTCTCTCCTGCAAAAACAGAATGAATAAGGAAGGCCTCCGTGAAGGGAGGATGTTTGCAATACAGTATATCAATGGAACACATTTTTGCAAAATACAAAATTAATTCATTGCTCTTTGTGCAGTAGACCAAATAAATAAATACAATTCTATGCAAAAGGTTCTTTGTAATGCAAAGATTTCCTGATAAAGAGAAACCCAAGATCTCTGTGGTAATTTAAGCTGTGTTTTGTTGCGTGCACATCCACTGCTTTAATGCTACAACAGACTGCAAATAAAACATTCTGATAAATCAAAGCCTGTGAAAAAGCTGTGTCACTGAGAGTTTAGAGTTTGATGAGAAAAAATACAAGGGAAACAGAAGACACAATCTAATTCACAAGACTTGTAGAATTTTGCATTTTAACATCATCCATTAATCCTTGTGCCACCAATGTTTCTTGCAGATTTCAAGCTACAAAAAACAATATTTAACAGTAATTTGGGGTGTTTTTTCACTACAAAAAGTATTAAGGAGAATTAGTCATTAGTGTCAATCAGGCATGTGCCTATTACTGTTACAGTTCAAAATTGCATGCTGTCAACTCTGTACCATACTCCATAGTTATGGATTTAGAAAAGATTAGGTTTATAACTCCAAACTGCTGGGCCATATTAAAACAGCTCTTGGTGACTTATAAAGGCAGTCCTCAGCAAGTTAAGAGTTCTTAAAGTGCAGGTATATTACTCTTTAAACTGTAAGAGTTTTTAAAAGAGAAAAAAAGTCTTCACCAAACTGTAATCTTAATCTAGAAAATTTAAAATGATGATAATAACATTGCCACTATCAATGTTCCTCCCACATTTAACCAGAACTCTAGAAATATGAGGAAACCACCCAATTCACACCTAGGAAAAGGTTAAGAATGGCATATTTATATAGTTTGAAGATGTAAAATGAGGAATAATAGTTAGGTATAGAAAAATACAACTTCATAGGAAACGGTAACTACAAATCAGTTAAAAACATTGAAAGCTATTAACAATGTATATAATACGCATAAAATAGTAGCAACTTATTCACGAGATGTCTCGTCCGTGGGATACCACCATATTTCCAAGTTGTTTGTGTACTTTGCAACAAACCCACAAGTCATTCAAAGGAAAATAATGGTATTTTTATATACCTTATGACGTCTTCTTTCAAAATAATCAACGTTTTCATGTTCTTTCAAAATAATCGATGTTTTCATGTTGTCTGCTTTCTTTCTAAAATGTGGGATTTGCACACATATATGCCAAGGCGAGCAGAGCATCACAGTGAATCTGCTTTTATCAAATATCCCACCTACAGTGAGTGGCTCATTACCACTGGATAGCTGAAGTTCAGGACATTCTAATAGTGCGCAGTTATATATATTTGTAACTACAATACTATTTTCAAGAAATTATGTAGGTGCAAGAAACTACATACTTCCAAAAAAGGGGACACCTTGTGCCAAACAGTATAATGTTGCAGTGCTATGGGATAAGACACATGGGATAAAACTTGACACAATTATAGCTGATAGATTGAGGTGCAAAGGAAAATTGAATCTAGGGTTGTGCGTCATAAAATTACATGGGGTTATGTATTGTAAAATCCAGTTTTTTTGGAGAAAATTTCCTAAAATGTTTAATTTTTTGTGTTTTATTTAATTAATATTAGTATAAACAAAAAAGAAACTTTCTTGTATAAATTTAAAGAGGTGTACTCACTATTCTTCTGCCATTTGCAGCGGCTTTATTACATAAGCCTAATAATAGCTATTAATTTTTGGGTACATAATTTAGGTGCAATAATGCTAAAAACCTCTTAGGGCATAAGGGTTTTAATGGTGAAACTCATCCATTTATTTAAATATAATTAAATATAAAAGACGCAAAGTTAATGAAGATGACATTGATAGTATTCACAGACTTTGTCAACTAATTTCACGGTAATGACCTTTAAAGTAATATCATGGACAAGGCATGGAATTCTGTTATTCATTCTGTTATTCAGTCTTCTTCAATCTGTGCATAGCATAGTCTAATTCATCTTAAAATTCTGCCTCTTGAACTTCAGCACTGACATTTTCTAAAATCTTTTGAGGAACCTTAACTATGAACAATGCCATCACGCACCAGACTCTCCAGGATCTGGACAGGTTGCAGACTAGTCCATTTTGAGGGAAAACATTTGCATATTTATCAAATGGTGTATGACTCACAGTTGCTCAGATCTCCTATTAGCATTATTTGGGTTACCACCAATGCAACAATAAATCTATTGTCATCCTATAATGCACTTGTCATGCATTGACTTCAGCTGCTTAAATGGAAGAATCCTAACCCATAACTCAATTGGAATTCAATGTTTTATATTATACACCAGTAACTGCATTCTGCACAATAATGTGCAGTGAATACATTTGACTTATAGTTTTCATACACTTTCTCTGTACGTTTAGCATTCGTTTGCTCAGAGATTGATGCACTTGCTGCTTCGTGAGCAGCTCTTGTTTTCTCCACTCTTGCAGCCCGCTTCTTCTCTTCTTCCGTTGGCATCTTTTCGCATTAAAACTGTTCAATTCAGTTTTTGTGTTGTAATTACTTAGTACGTTTTCCTTAATTTTTCACTTAAGCTGGCAGTTAAGTACTCAATCTGCCTCAAGAATGATTTAAGATATGACGAGGTAGAGGAACTGAAGGTGGTAGGGATGAGAATGGCACCTGTATGCATGCACTGCACGGCCACCCTGCTGCATGCTGCCGAGAGTTGATTCTACAATAAAATAAAATAAAATAAAAAGTAATAAAAATCATCACCATCCGAAAGTGGGCAGTAGAGGTCACATAGTATGTGTGTGCCAAATTTCAGGTCAATAGGTCAAACGGTTTTCAAGCTACAGGTGATTTAAAATCCTGGACAGACAAACGAACAGCCACAGTACTGTATTATATAAAAAGATACAAGTATAAGAAAAATCTAATTTTCTCACAAGGGACAGCAAAAAGTTTCTTCAAAATCTGGCAAGAATCATGAAGAATATCCTGCAGGGTCTCTGCCTCATTTTGTTTCCTTTTGATGTTTTAAGGCATATGATCCTAATTATCTCCTAATATAATTTTGCTGTATATGGGTCTCTGAAATGGCTAGGGATGGGGCGTACAATTCAAACTATATTTTAATTTATGCTAATTTCCTCAAAGGTTGTAATTTGTACCTTTGATTGAAATGTGACACTATGGGATACTAATCCTTCTCGTGATGTAAAGATGAAGAACTCTTGATGACCAGGAATATGTTCTTTTTTTTGCCCAGGTGAAGACCAGAAGCCAGCCAAAGACATTCACACCCCAGAGGCCCAATGCAGACAAACCAGTAAAGGAACTAGGACACCAGATGGCCCAACCTCTTCATGTCTAATGACCCAGAGACCTAATGCAACGGACATTTTTAGGCAAGTTGTTAATGCAGTGTAGTTCTTCTAAATTCTTAGTGATGACATACAAAACAAATTCCTGATAAAATTCCCCAATGTATTTATGACCTTGTAAAATATTAAAAAATTATACTGTATCAATCCCCATTCCTCCACTACTAGTGTTGGGCTTTGGAAAATATGAAGCAGGGTTTCAGTTCTTAGTTCAGTCCAGTTCTTGCAAGAAAACTGATATTTTCCTTCCAGTATGGCATGGCTGTATATTGTTTTCAAAGGAATGACTGATTGCCTGCTGCTTTTGCTCCTTCACACAGCAGCACCTCTATGCTATTGCACAGATTGACTCTGAGAGTAAGGAGAAGCCAGGAGTGGTACAAGGCATTTCAGTGCTTGAAAGCTACAATTACTGTAAGTGTTCAAATGTGGACCGATAATTGGAGAGATTCTACACCTTTTAGAAAAACAGAACTAAGTTTATTTGAAGGTGAGAACCACAGTTGTACTTCGTTTTTCACTGTATTAAGTATTAACTGTATAAGTCTGTATTGTTGTAACAGTATGTCAAAATGAATATCATGATTAATCCATCAGATCTTAGGCTTTGCTTTGAACAGACTTAAAAGCACTACATTTTGGGTTTTAGTACTGTTGGGAATTAATACAAAAGCAAAATGTAATTTTCTTTTCCGAGTCTAGGAGTTTTTAATGCATATCAGAGTCACTCTAGAGGCTTCATGCACTTGAGGCCGAGATATGTTTAGATTATTTTTTTGCAAAGTCAGCTAGGCATGTGAATACAGAAATAATGACGTGTACATGTAATGTACAAACTGCCAGATGTGTACAAAAGCTGTAAGCATGCATTTCAAAGTACAAATGTACTATAATAGTTATTACTATTTTTTTAATATTAACTAACCTTGTGCTTGTTTCATTAATCTGGTAAGAAAACCCTGTAGGCTGTATTCTGGTGGTTACTTGTGACTGCATAAGTGCAGTTATGGGTGGCACATCTTGGTTGTTGAGTTTTAGAATATACAGAACCATAAAACTGGAGAAGCACAGGTTTTTGGTGTATGTATTTAAATGGTGGAAGTTGTTTGGTTTAAGTTGATTGTCTTATTTAAAAATGATTATGACTTTAAGAAAAAAAATTGTAATTCAAAAAGCTTAAATGCTAAGTGGCAATCTTTGAATTTATATTTTGCCTGACCACAGTATATAGATAATATAAACCCAAACTGGTTTTACCTGAGGTACCCATGTAGCTTTGATAAAAACAACAGGAAAAATAAGTGACATTGACAAAAACATTGTGTAACTGATGCATGTTTGTGTGCATGCGGTACTAAAAATGGATCATGTCACTTATTCAGCACAGAATGCCTACAGAACCAAGTTAAGCTGCAAGACTCTTTCCATTTGTCACATCCGATAATGCAACACCTCTATTGCACCTCAAATCGCATAGCACTCATCTCTTCCTAAAGATTTTGCCATTATCAACTAGAGGCAGAATGACAACCAATGGACACTCTGTTCTTTTTTTCTAGGTACAGTACTTTGGGTAATGAAGGAAATCTGTTTAAATTGAATTTAAACAAAAATAAAAATAAATACTACAAATAAAAGAGACAGCTCAATTAAAAAAATCAAAACTTTGTAAAAGCCAAATGGGTTTAGAATTTTCAGTGAAAAATCACATAGCTTAAATAGCACATTGACAAAATGCATTAAAGTCAGTTGGGAAGTAAGAAGTGAACAACTTTTGAGTTTTGAGCCAAATATTTTAATTGATTTAGTAATATTTGAAGTAATAGTTACAACATGAAATAAAAATTTGTTAAGATTAAAAAAAGTGTTTCTCAAGTCAACAATCGTACTGTAAAATCTGTTTGAAGTCATAAAGGACGGCCAGCAGCTCAACCTGGCCGGGATGCCACAAGAATGGAAGGATGGGGGAAAGCAGTTACTTTTGGACACTGCCTCCCCCAAGACGCTAGATGGCAGCTCCCATGGAGTGTAGTATTGCCCCGGATTCCCACAGGGCATCCTGGAAATTGGAGTTCGGAATCTCAGCCCTATTGGGTGCAGTCGGTGTCGCCAGGGGGTGCTGTGGAAGTACTGGGGGAGTCTTGCTTCCCTTATAGCCCTGAAGTACTTCCGGGCTGATTAAAGAACTTTAATTCTCAGTCTGACCTGGACATGCAGACAAGTCACATGAATGGAAGGGCAGAAGCACTTCCAGGTCAAGAACTATATGAAGGACTGCTGAAGACCCATCATGAGAGTCTGAGTTGGGTAGAGGTGGATGAAGCTTGCTGGGAGGTGTGGAGGAGAAGAGAAAAGAGAGAATTGTGATTATTATTGTATTTCTTGCCTGTTTATTGTGGCTGTGGTGCTTAGATGGCACTGTTGGAGAAGAGAATTATTAAAAATACTTCTTCATGCTTTTACCTTGTGTCCTGAGTGTCTGTCTGTTGGGTTTAAAAGGGGCAACAGTACTACCTAGCGTTCACAAAGATTATTTTATTTTTTTATTAATGTATATTTATTTTAAGAAAATAACATCACATAAAATCAAGTCAAACGTCCACATCAAATGACTCGCAAAAAACATAATGTTTAAAAAAAAAAGAGAAAGAGAGGAAAGGCCATTAGCAAAGTCAAACATTTTTAGGAAAGAAGAACGGAAGAAGTCCTTTCCTCTTGATAAAATGCTTATTCTAAAATTGTGTTAATTAAATCTTGCCAAATTTTAAAAAAAAGTTTTGAACAGGTACTTTAAGTGAGAATTTGTTTTTTTCCAATTTCAAATAGTACATAACATCAATTACCCACTGACTTAAAAACAGTGGCCTGGGATTCTTCCAGTTGAGCAAGATAAGTCTATGTGCTAGTAGTGTGGTTACAGGAAATTACTGTTTGTTCTTCTTTAAGCCCCTCTAGGAGTACAGCAAACACAGCTGTTAATGGATTAGGGGTGATTGTGACCCCAAGGCTGTCTGACAGGAATTTAAAGCTTTGGTCCAGAATGATGCTAATTTGGTGCAAGCACAAAACATTTGAGGCTGGAGCTTGATTGCAATGCTTGCAGGTTGGAACTTGCCCTGGACACATTTTGGACAATTTTAAACAAGATAAATGCGATTGATAAAAAGATTATAAGTTTAATTATTGATGTTTTCTTTTAATAATGTATAAGCTACTCTTAACTGATGACTTATAGTACAAGCTCACACCTAAATAAGACTCTCCCACCTTAATCCACAAGAATCCAGTGCAACTGAGCTTCTAACCATGAAACCAACACAAGGTGGAACACACGCATAACCTGGATGTATTTTGGATGTTGAAAAAATCCAACGCACCTGGAGGAAAGCCATAGGAACATAAGGAGATGTATTGTTGTGTAAATACCATACAGACAGTCTCTGGGCTATAAATTGTAATTAGGACTCTAGAGTTCTGAGGCAGCAGCACTAAATACCATATAATAATAATAACAGGTGTCCCTTGGAGGCACGTTCACGGATTGAGTCAACTCTTATACATATCTTGGCATTTGGCTGGTGGATAAGATGGCATTTAAATCTTATATTGATGAACTAATTAAGAAACTGAAAATGGAGTTGGATTTCTTGTATAGAAGTATATCATGTCTTACATCAGAGAGCAGGAAATCAATTTGTCAATCAATTTTCTTATCACCACTTGATTATGGTAATGTCTTTTCTATGAATACCACATCTGGGATGTTGAAATCTATAGAAACGGTCCAAAATAGTATACAGAGCTTTAATGTAGATGTGTCTGTACACTTTTTAATCTGTATCTGAGTAAGGAATGGCCAGCTTTGACCATGTACAACAGAGCCCTACTACAAAACTCTACACCATTACATATTATTACAGTTTAAGATTATTCCCTAGTGGGAATACCTCACCTTTTTTTTTTTTTGGACAAAAATTACATTTTATAGAAATTCTGTGATTAGACAGTATAGGTAAATAATTCTTCATGCAGCATGCCTCCATTTGTCTGAACTGCATGAATTCTTCCAGATAGCACTCCTAGTCTTCTAATAGCATCCAAGATAAGTGAAGGGTGATTATCAAGGAGTTCCTACCTCAAAACTCTCTCACTCAGTGAAATGACATCTCATAAAATGCATTCATGTGTCCCTTTTTATCATTAAAAGTGCACATGGGCATGTAGAATGATACCCCAGCAAATGATACACAGTGCAAAGCCTTTCATTTTCTTAACTTACAATTTAAAGAGGTAAATCAGTAAATTAAATAAAAGAAGTAATAAAAGTCCACCTGTAGCATGTTGAGGTGGTTTAAATTTTTAGTAGCCGGTAATGCCCTTTGATTGACAGGAATGGGGTGGGGGAGTTGACGGTCACTCAGTGATGAAGCCCCATTATAATAGCCGAAAAAGGTTTATTGAATACCAAATGTCATCATAATCAATTATGAAATGTCAAGGCTCTTTGGTGCTTTTTTAGGGGAAAAAAAAGCAAAAGAGGCAAAAAGAGCTGAAGATGATGATATGTCATGTCACAACATCATAAACATTTTTATGTTCTGTTTATGGATTAGTGACTGTACTACTAAATGAGGACAGGGCCAATGGCTAGTTAACATTACCTAATTTCATATATACTTAAAAATAATATATTTGAACTTTATCTCAAAATGTCAGCAGGTTACATCAAGAAGGCTAAGCTGTAAAATAATTGGAGGTGCTTTTTCCATCTTGATTAAACAAATTCAGCAGAAGGAATCCTCAGTTTTTACACTGATGTCATTAGGTATGTAGATAATTTAGCTCAAACTCAAAACTAGAGTATTATTCACCAACTTACATTTGCCTAATTACATTTTCTTGCAATCTAATTGCAAGAAGAAGCAACTATGTTGGCAAGAAACAGAACAAAATGAATTGCCATTGTCTTTTTATATAAATTCAGAGGCACTTTTATATTGAACTAGACATTAAGCCCGTTACAATAATGGGCACTAGAACAGTAGTCCATAAACATTAGTAGGAACAGTCTATATTAAATGGCAAGGGACCTTGACCTCATTCTGTTTCTTGTCTTAATTTTTTTTTTTGTCAAAAATATTTTTGCAAGAAGCCTAAAGTAAAATAATAATAAAAATAAAATAGAAACGTATATGACAACACAGTAAGTATAATTAATATTGCCTTAGTGTAAAACTTTGTAACAATCTGTAAGACACAATATTTGAAGAAGATATTTAGGAAAAAATTTCTATTTTTTTACCTCATGAAATGTTTCTATAAAATTTAATTACAGACAACATTTCTTGTAAATATTCTGTCTGAGTTTGGCAACAGTTTGCCTTGATCAGGACCATCTACAACCTTGACAACAACATCTGGAAAACTTGTAACTCTTGATAATGCAATATATAACTAACCGTGGATGAATACTGGTTCTGTCAAGTAAATGCCAACTTTTTCTAAGGTTTGCTCTTCTGAGTCTTTCTCTTTTAGCGTTTTTCTGACGGTCATTTTCTTTTTCTTCAATCTATCTATTTGCTCATATTTTTCTTTGTCTTTCAGCCTTTCTTTTGTTGATGTTTACTTGTTGACCTGACCGGAGATGTTGCTTATATAGGATTTGATTGTCCGTGTCTTTTGTCCTACTTGACGTGTCCTTTTTTTTGGGTGGCATGTTGTTAGTAGATACGTCCGTAATATTTTCTCTTACAGTAATACTGGCTTGTATGTGGCTGTAATATGCGTCACTGTATTGTGTGTCTTTAATTTTCTCTCGCAGTAATACTGGTTTGTATTTCCGTAAAATGCTTGTAATTTTCTCTGACAGTAATACTGGCTTTGTTGTCCGTAATATTACTTTAATTTTCTGTCACAACATTGGGCAATCAGCAGAGTGTCCCCAGCAACTGATTTAATGTGTGGCGTGTAGCTGATAATCGTGCCCATGGCGTCTCCCCAGCAAGTACTTTAATCTGTGCTGGCGTGCAGCTGATTATTGTATGTGTGGCGTCTCCCCAGCAAAAGATTTTATATGCGCAGCCGCGAATACCCAATCAGCATTTTCCCAGCAATGTTGTCCTTTATTTCTTATCATGCGCGGCCATGGCAAGGCCATTCACTGTGTGCCCAGCTTCCAGTGTGTGTGTGCTTTATTTACTTATCATGCGCGGCAGCGGCTAGGCCGTTCACTGTGTGCCCATCTTCCAGTGTGTGTGCGTCCACGGTGCCGTGCGCACGGGCGGGGCACAGCGCGATGCACGGCACGGCCCGCGCATGCGCACTTCACCAGAAGACACACACACACAGACACATGGACGCACACAGGGGTTTTATTAAAGAAGATATTTTTAGCTCTGCAAATCAATAACTATATTTTTTAGTATAGTGTTGCATTCTTATTTATTTTAAGAATTAACATGGAGACTACTACCTAGCTGGTAAAACATATTACTGCACTGAGAGATTGGTTTTGCTCTGAAAGAATTTGTTGCAATAGCAGGGTGCTAATGGCCCAGCCACAGCCTTTGAGCGCTCCTTAATTAATATTTGAACTGTGCACTGTACTGTAAATTTCCTATGGGTATATTGTTAGTTTCCCAAATGTTCAGTGCCTTTGATTCTAATCAGCCATTTTTATGATCTGGCCTTCATACAATACAGCACTCTACCAAATGAAAACAACAAAACACTTACATGAAGCCTCACCAAAGAAAGCCTTATTTTCGGTTTTCTACAAGCTGTCCTCAATCACATACTCATTGATGTTATTTAATGCTTGAGAGGTGCTTGGCTATTGCTGCAAACTGTCTGCTTCACTTATACTCTCAAGTTATTGAATACTTGGGAGCGGCTTAGCAATTACAGCAAGCTGTCCATTTCACTTACTCTCCCATCTTATATAGTAGTTGGCAGCAGCTTGGAAAATGCAAAAAGCTGTCTGTTTCATTTACACTGTAGATGTTCAGAGTCTTGAGCTGACTTCCCAGTGTATGTCTATGTCCTTTCTACTAGTTTTCTTTACAGCGCCATGTCTTACTTCTGTGCTACCCTATTCAGTGCTAATGAATAAGATATAGTTGTGAATATGTTGAATTTTGATTGTTGCCAGAGATGCATTAAGAATGTATATGATGTCATCATCTATAAGAGATACTGTTAGTTAAGTAATTATATCCAATTGGTTCTTTCTGCACACTGGTTAAAATCAAGTCTCCAGAATGGCACCAGCTGACTTCATTTAGTGCGGGTAGATCAAGTGTTTGTTGGTCTCCAATATTATTGGGTGTTTCCTTAATGGATTCTTCTCACTATAATCACTCTGTACCTGTGCTTATTGTTTTTAATGGTTTCTCTATACATAAAGCATTTCAGTTAAGCCCACCCATTAATTCTAGATGACAATATGTGCATTTATAAATGATGCCTTTAACCATTTCCATTTAAAAAGGACTGCATAGTGATAAATAGGCAAGTGCTGCTGCTTCAAGATGAGGAACAATGTGTAGGATTTGTGTACTTCCTCTGGGTCTGTGACAGTTATGATACTTCAGTTTTCTTCCAAATCCCAGTGATGTGCAAATCAAGTTAACTGATGATTCTAAAATGGCCATGTTAGTAAACCCATATCTGTGAGTGTGCCCTGTAATTAGCTGTTAGGAGAAAAGGGACCATTTACAACTAGTGACTTCATAAACAATATAAATGACTTGCCTGTTCATTGAAATAAAAGCACACAGTTTAGTTTATACTTCATGCTATACATTCCTGTATTTTTGATTGATTTAACAGTTAAACTCAAATATTGAGGGTGGAGAATAATATTCTCTATTTAGCCTTTAGTTTGAACAAGAAAAATCATTTGAATGACACTCTAAAACAGGCATGTCAAACATGCGGCCCGCGGGCTGCATGCGGCTCGCAACAGCAATCTGTGTGGCCCGCATGACAGATCCTAGTTAGCACTAAACTTTTACAAAATGATTACTACCGTTTGTGATTGAATCATTCTGCATCTTCGGCATTACTTATTGACTTTTCTTACTTCCGCTTCTGCCAAAAACGCGTTTTCCCATGGAATTACAGTACCGGAAACGTCATCTGCTAGTATAGTTGCAGCTGCGGCATCAGCTCCTTGATACCCTAGGCATGACACTGCCCCCCACACGAGCCTTGACCAAAGTTATTGCGCCGCGACGTCGCAAATGAAGTGCTAGGCTGCAGCAGCCTGGCAGGCTACACTACAGGCTGGGCTGCTGAGACCGGCCACTGGGCAAAACTGACCATCACGAGTAGTAATAGCTCGCATATTTTCACATAATGGAGCGGGAGATCGACAGGCAGATCGGTGCAGCGTCCGCAGTGATGCGGGCTCTGCATCGGTCTGTCGTGGTGAAAAAGAAGCTGAGCCGTAAGGCAAAGCTTTCAATTTACCAGTCGATCTACGTTCCTACCCTCACCTATGGTCATGAGCCATGGGTAGTGACCAAAAGAACGAGATCGCGAATACAAAAGGCTGAAATGAGTTTCCTCTGCAGGGTGTCTGGGCTTTCCCTTAAAGATAGGGTGAGAAGCTCAGTCATCTGGGAGGAACTCAGAGTAGAGCCACTGCTGCTCCGCATCGAGAGGAGTCAGATGAGGTGGCTCGGGAATCTGATCAGGATGCCTCCTGGACGCCTCCCTGGTGAGGTGTTCTGGGCACATCTAACCGGGAGGAGGCCCCGGGAAAGACCCAGGACACGCTGGAGGTACTATGTCTCTCGGCTGGCCTGGGAACGCCTCGGGATTCCCCAGGAAGAGCTAGTAGAAGTGGCTGGGGAGAGGGAAGTCTGGGTATCTCTGCTCAAGCTGCTGCCCCTGTGACCCGATCTCAGATAAGCGGAAGAGGATGGATGGATGGATATTTTCATGTTTTTTTGCACTAGTTTTATGTAATTTTGTGCTAGTATTGTAATGAACAGTTACTGCAGACTATCGCTGAAGATCTGAAGTAGACGCAAGAAGTTGGTGAGTTGTTTATTAACAAATTTTTGTGATTGAGTTTGTAAAATTAGTGTAGGTCAGGGGGCTTTTTGCATATCGGCTTATTTTACAATATAAACTTTGAAGTAAACTTAGTAAAGTAAAATTTGATTTTTGGAGGATTTGTTTTCCAACTTGAATTACTGAGCAATGAATTCAATGAGCGTTTTTCGTGATTTCAGTTCACACGAACAGGACTTTGCGCTGTTTACATCACCATACTCTTACAACGTTGAGAATGCACCTGTGAATATCCAAATTAAATTGATTCAACTGCAGTCAGATTCTATTCTGAAGGCAAAATACAACGAAGTTGGCGTGCCAGGCTTGTATGCTTACCTGCCACCCTCGTATGTGCAGATCCATAAGCTGGCATTGAGAGTACTGTCTATGTTCGGAAGCACTTACCTTTGTGAGCAATTGTTTTCATTAATGAAAGCTACCAAAACCCCACATCACTCAAGACGTACTGTCGAGCACCTTTCATCCCTCATAAAAGTTGTAGCTGCACAAGATTTCAAGCCTGATATTGACAAACTGGTTACTAACAAGAGATGCCAAGTGTCGGGACAAAAGAAATAGATCTCAGACTGTAAGACTCCTATATAAGGACCTAGCTAAGAGGCTAAGACTCTAATTGTACGCTGTTGTATGGAGATTTTATGGAAATAAATTGCTTTTCTTTAAACTTTAAGTGTTACATTTTTTTAAAGTTTTCAGTATTGGAAAAAAGCTACAGTAACTTTGTATAATAGTATTTGTTACAGTGCGGCCTGCTGACACACGTATGGCAGTCGAAGCGGCCTACCAATGGTAGTGAGTTTGACATGCCTGCTCCAAAACAAACATAAATTTGAGTTTTTTCATACTAGTTTTGATTGGTGAAATTTGCCAAAGCGTTTTTCACAGTGACTATGATGTATTTGAATATTTTCATAAAAATTCGACAAAATTTCAGCTTAAATAGATTTTTTTTCCCCCAGCATCCCATGATGCATTGCAAGACCAGTGTGATATGACAAAACTGTAGCAACTAGTGTTTTGGATTAGACAGCCACCTTGAGTATATAACGCTGATCGTAGTAGTGGGCTAAAAATTAGCAAAAAACGTGAATACATTTAAAACACAAAACACACGCATGCAGAAGGGAACTGGATATGTGTGGGTGTATTCATGTCTTAAACGTAATGTCTTTTTGTATGAGTTTTTATGTGATCTGTGTGTACTATGTGAGCACACCCCTTCAAAAGTATTACCCAGAGTGTTGTGCAGTTGATGCACAGGGAGGAATTAAGAATCCACATGCTTTTTTGTTGCACTTATTTGGTGGTAGTGACAGTGAATGAGAAAAAGTGTCAGGGGAAAAAAAAATGTACTTATTGGCTCATAAGATTAGAGTCCCTGCTATTGAATCGGTTGGATTAAGCCTTAGTGAATTCGTGCTTCTTATCTGCCATCATCTGCAAGAAATTTAAACTTGTTATTTAATTCTAATAATTTTATCTCAGGATTAGCATTGTCAGATTTTTGGCCAGAATAATCAGTCCACCATTGTTGGCAGTTCCTTCCGTGGACCTCAAGACTGCTGCACCATTATAATCAATTTATTTGTACTTCCACATTTACTTTAATGCATTTCAACCGAGTTTAGTGAAGTTCCTGAACATTTCTTTGGTTTTGCTGAACTCAAGGCAAAACGAATTCAGAAGGGTTCACTTATCACAATTGCTTACAATATTTTATTTTTTTGATGTGCGTAGCTTGATTGCACAGTGGTTTATGCTGCTGCCTCACAAATCCTGGATTTGAATCCTTTCCATTAGACATATTTCCCTTCAGATGTACTCAGAATTACGCTTTAGCTTAATTTGCGATTCCAAATTGGCCACTATGTATATATAAATATGAATACTTTATCATAAGTAAATGAAACTTACTATCTTTTCTTGAAAAAACATATGTTTAGTTTGCCTTGCTGAGCTTGTTGACACATTGAGCCTTATCAGGAAGTGTTAAATACAAAGTGGATTAGACAACGGTATAGATGGAATTGAATATCTCTCCTACCTTTCTGTAGATACCTTGTCTAATGCTAAAAGCCTTAAGATGAATTACTTTTTCCAAAAATAATCATGCGTGGTGATGAACACTGCAAGTTATATCTCAGTTTAACACACCATCTAAAGAAAGTCTAAAAATAAGCATACTATGTACATTTTCTTAAAATATAAGGTGGTATTTCTAAAATGTCATTTTTAGATTATGTTGAATAGATGAGTTTAACAAGAGTTCTTCATATTCATGAGACAGAGTTTCAATCTTCTTAGTTAAATAACAACAAGCTGTATCTTGTTTAATCCAATTTTGGGTTGGGACAGACTGGAGAATAACCTGGAAGAATTGTGCATAAAGTGGGGACAAGCCGCGGCATGGCCCACTCTCTCACACACACACTCACAATTACTCATACTGGGTCTATACTTAGTAGATGATATTCATGCCATTACATTGTAGTATAAATGGGTAGCCCAGCTGGCAACAGAATGCCAAAGGTGCCACCAGAATGACACAGAGCAGGGGAGTCACCCATAAGGGACCTTCCAGATAAAAGATGAATTAGCAGCAGCAAATGGGAAATGTTTGTTATATTTTGGAAAGAGTTTTAAATATATTGTTAATTCTAATATTCAGCTGAGCATTATTTGCTATTCTGTATATGTAATTAAAGTATGTATGGGAGATCAAGTGGTAGTTTTAGTCAATAACATGTCCCAAAGCAAAGATTAAGTAATTTCAGTTACTCAGCGTTAAATATTGTACATTATAAACTAATCTGTGGTGAAACTATAGGGGGCATGGTGGGGTAACTGGTTATGTATAAAATAGTCAATTGGTGTCTGTGGACAGTAAAGTTACTCATGTCCACTCTACGCTCTGGAATTCTCAAGAAATCTCTGTTAAAAATGATGGAAAAAAACTCCTGTATCTTAGTTTCTGTTTTATAGCTGGAAACACAAGGGCCAATTGTGTGCTGGGAAATAATAACATTAATAAAAGGCCAGTGTATCCTGAGTGATGCTATAAGGGGTTTTATGTATTCATTGAATGCAATATGTGTTCTGCTTACTGATCCATATTAAAAGTTGCAAGGTTCATGTATTCAAGAAAGAAAGGATCAGACCAGATTAAATGCAAAAGTAACATTTTTGAGTTGAGCAAGATCTAGCAGAGCTGGGTCTACAGCTGTAGATTCCATTCAATACAATTCCTGTTGCCCTGGAATAAAAAAGCTACTGCTGACAAAAGGGATTTCTGCTTTACTGTAAAGCAGTCTTTAGCAGGGGTTATTGCTGTTGATAACAGTGAATTGAATACTTAACAATATAATGCATTTAGCATTTCCCTTTTAAAAGAAATAGATTTGCATTTTAGCTTTACACAGTGGCATCGAACAGGTTTGCACATGGTTTCTTATACATTCCAGATATATAAGCCGTTTCTCAGAACAGGCTTGTTTTTTAGCTACTCTCCCATAGAGGTGGCAGCTGTGAAATGCTACAGAGATCCTCTGCAAAAGTTCACAAATCATAGGGCATGAAAATCTATATGCTTGTCAAAGAGGTCATTGCCTGTAGGTCCTTCTTCTCCAATTGCTCTGTTTAAGAGTAAGCTCTGCCTTTTGTAAGAGTCTGGGTGATTTTATATGTTTTATTTCTCAGTGATGGACTGGGCAGTGCTCCTGAGAAAATCTGAGCTGTTTATGGTTCCTCACAGTTTTATTACTGACTTGTACAGCTCCTTGGACTTGGGCATAGTATACAATTTGCTGTGATACAAATGGGCTTAAAGCTATAACAGTGGTTCCCTATGTCTACCTAGAGGGAACTCTGTAGCCGCAATCTTTCATTTACACATTTTTATTCCTGCGTTCACTTGAACATCTTGTTCTTTTTCTGCTTGTATTGTGCATTCAGAAAGACTGTTTGTGATGTACAAAGCTAAGGCATTCAGAGAGGAATGTATTTTTGCCATAGCTACAAATACACAAATGTATATATTTCTTTTATATTTAATTTGGTAAAGATTACTACCTTGAATGTGACAATTAAGAAAGCAATATTTACACACATTTGCAAATAAAAATGAATGCTGAAAAGAAGCAGTTTCGTCATTGTCATTTCTGCAACTACAAACATTAGCAGCCAATGGCTAAAAAACTCTTAAAAAGAAAAAAAAGAATAAAGTCTTACCAAGCAACACTAATAAAACTCAACCTTGTGTTAAAAAAAAACAAAAACACACACATATTTGCTATTTTTCAACAAGTGAAGAAAACCCGTTGAAAATGTCTACGTGGACAAAATAAGGTAGAAGCTGCTAAATGACAGCATATTTATTTATGACAAGCAGCCTGTAAAAAGCAGCTGCAGCTTTGAAAAAGCACCTGAAGCTAAAAGGCTTCCCCCATGATTGGGATAAAGAAGCGGTGAACTACAAAATCTCATAAAGATATCACTCAAATGAAACGACCACATGAGGGCTCCATTAAATATTACAGTGGCCTCATAAAGACACTGGATGCACCTGAGGTTAAATAAAATTGTAGGAAAGGGGGATGAAAAATGATCCAAACAAGACATGTATAGTTTTATATTATACACTATCACTCATTGAAGGTAATTATGTGCATTAGAACAAATAATCTTAGATATAGTATGTAATTAAAATATCACAAAAATTAGTATTTAGCTGCATGTTGTACATGTGGGACACACAGTGGAATGGTGGGTAGTACAGTTAACCTTACAGTTCCAGCATTCGTTTGGTCATCACTCTGATATCGCTGGGTTTCTATTTTTCTTGGAAAAATATCATAATTATCACTTCAGGACAGTCATTCACCTCTAAACAATATGTTTTGACATTAGCCTCTGACATCATAATGCAGGGACTGTATAAAGGGAGATACACACTTTCACATTCCTTAATAATGACTTAAAAATCTGCTGACTTTAGGAATTTAAATAATGTCACATTTTCCTTAAAATTCTCAGTTTTGCATGTGATTCTGAATGACAAAAGAAGTGCCATTCATGGGGATCATTCATTCTTTTTTTGTGTAGTGAATGATTTATAATGTCAAAGGTTAACTTTAAAGATGATTAGCTAAAAAATAATGACTGCCCTGGATCAGAATCTTTGATATATGACAACTTTGTTTTCCCCATTTCTCCAGAGATGTGTAGCTTAGGTTAACTAGTGATTTTATACTGGTGTGTGTGGGCCCTGTGATAACTAGTACCCTGTGCAGGCCTGTTTCCTACCTTGTGAAAACGTCCTGCAGAGTTAAGACTGTGGTCCCCTGTGACCCTGAATTGATTAAGTGGGTTTTACAATGTTGTGTTATGTTTTAATTGCAGGGTGGCATGATGGTGAGCACTGCTGCCTTACTCATCCAGTATTGTGGGTGTGATGCCTTTAGCCGTGTGTTGACTATGTGTAGTTTGCACATTCACACCTTGTCTGTGGATATGATGAACTGTAGATCAGATAAATACAGCAAGTAGGTATTATTCCCTTCTTTAAAGTACTGATAAAAATATCTAAAAAGATACATATCTAAAAATATTCAATCACAGCTCTAATACTAATATACATACTTCCTGAGCTATCTATACACTTTATTCATGGCTTAATTTGGAACCTTTCATCTGAGTTGTATGTCTTAAGAAGTGATCAAATATACAGATACTGTAGATGTGGAAACAGACAGTATTAGCAAATATTTTCTTGTCTACTTAATTGTAATAGGTCTGACACATCCTCACAATCATATTTGGGATATTATTATTAACCAGTAATGACGCACTGCACAATAACGTGCAGTGAATACACTTGACTTGAGCATTCATAGTTTTCATCCTCTTTCTCTGTACATTTAGCATTCGTCTGCTCAGAGGTTGATGCGCTTGCTGCTTCTCGAGCAGCTCTTCTTTTTTCCACCCCAGCGGGTCACTTCTTCTCTTCTTTCGATGGCATCTTTTCACATTAAAAGTGATTAAGTCAATGTTTGTGTTGCAATTACTTGGTATGTTTTGTTTAATTTTTCACTAAAACTGGCACTTAAGTGTTCAATCTGCCTCAAGAATGATTTAAGATATGAAGGGGTAGGGGAAGTGACAGCGAAAGTGGTAGGGATGAAAAGAGGAATAACCTTTGAGGTCAATCATCACCCCGAAAGCAGATGGTAGATGTCACGTAGTATATGTGTACCAAATTTGAGGTCAATAGTACAAACGGTTTGCGAGCTACATGTGATTTAAAATCCTGGACAGACAAACGAACAGCCATTGTAGCGTATTATATATAAAGATCACAGTGTTCATTTTTAAAATTTAGATTATTACTACAGCAATTACTATCATTTATTGATAACAAAAAACTACCTTGGTTCTTGAGATGAATATTGGTAATTTGGGCTTTTTACCTTTCTGAATGTCAAAACAGTCAGATCATAAAGAAAGTCACAGCTATCAATGCTTTTAAAATTTAAAATGAGCCAAGCTACAGTGCAAATGGAGAAGTGTAAAATGATACTTTTACTGAACAGCATGCACAGACACCACAAAGTTAAAGTACAGCAACACTCTTTGTTTAGTCTGCATTTCAATAATAATCTGGATTAACAGATGAACAGTCATTGTGTAATATCAAAACAGTAATCTGAAAAAATGTAATTTTCAATTTTAAAGAAATATAATTTAAAAAATTAGAAATCTGAACTTGCATGTTAAATCCCCCTCAACACTACTTGCATTGATTTAATGATGCAATTTAAATGATGATTTAACATAAAAAATACAGATTATACAACTATGTGTGGGTGCGGCACGGTGGGTGCGGCACTCGCAATAAGGAGTCTGAATGTTCTCCCTGTGTCTGCATGGGTTTCTTCTGGTCGCTCCAGTTTCCTCCCACAGTCCAAAGACATGCAGGTTAGGTGCATTGGCAATCCTAAATTGTCCCTAGTGTGTGCTTGGTGTATGAGGGTGTGTGTGTGTGTGTGTGTGTGTGTGTGTGTGTATGTGTGTTTGTCTTGCAGTGGGCTGGCACCCTGCCTGGGGTTTGTTCCTGCCTTGTGCCCTGTGCTGGCTGGGATTGGCTCCAGCAGACCCCTGTGACCCTGTGTTAGGATATAGCGGGTTGGATAATGACTGACTGACAATTATATGTAAAATTTAGTATTATGTGGTAAATTGTATGTTTGTTTGTGTCGTAGTATTTTTAACTTAATAACTGAGTGATTAACTATTAGAATGTATGCCAGACTAATGTTTTCTTGTTTTGGTGGTATTTAAGGTTGTTTTGATGAATGTTTCTAGTTAAAGAAGTTTTGTTTGGTTATTCATTCCCTGCCCTGCTGTTTATCATTGTGATGGATGCCATAATGAGAAAAGCATTCTAAAACAGGCGCAGAGTCCAGTTTGATGACAACAATTTTATGCCAGATTCAATATTCACCAATGACAGCACCATACTGGCCGATGACGATGCCAAGGTCATAGATATCCTTTATGATATTGCCATACAGCCTCAGTATCAATGCAGACAAGACAGAAGTGCTGACAATGGACGGATCATCAACTATCGTTTGCCTCAACGGCGCTAAAATCGAGCAAGTTCAAGAATTCAAACACCTGGGCTTGTTGGTACAAGAGAAGAAAGTAGTAGCCACATTAGAGGTCCACACCTGAACTGACCATGCAACCGCTCCATTAGCTTCCGTGAACCAACATCTCCACCAAAACCAAGATTTGCATCTTCCGGACCCTAATCCTGCTGATCCTCCTCTATGGATCGGAAACTTGGGACACTACTCAAATCAGACCTGACTAAACTGGAGGTCTTCCAAATGCACTGCCTATGCCAGATTCTACGAGTCTCTCTTCACAACAATCTTCAAAATAAGGATATTCGACGCAGATGTGAACATCAGCCGATGATCGAAGAGCAGATTCAGAAATGACAACTACGATGGTTCGGACATATTTGGATTGGATAACACACAAACTCCTCTGGCGAAAGAGACCCACACAGTGTAGAGTCCAACAATCGGCGCCAAAGAAAACATTGATGAAACAGATTGAAGAAGACATAAAGAATCAATGTATTATTCTTGATGATACCAGAACATCAGCCATGTAGCACCAGGCATGGAAACGCCTCGTAAGTGAAATCCGGCAAGCAACCATTGTCTCCCACTGTAGAGTACAGGCTTAGGAAATGACCAAAACAAAGCACCAGCCAGGGATTAAAGAAGAAGAGGAGGAACATTAATCTGTGGCATAATGGGTGCTTGTCAAGGATTTTCTCTTAATTAAACTAGGGGGCTTCGCTCATCAACCCCTGTGTTTGGATTTCCGGATACACACTTTTAAGATTTTTTTTTTCTTTGAATTGTTGCTATTTCATTAATTTCACTTTTATTTCAGAACTTTTGTAAAAACAATATTTGGAATCTTTGGAGCCCCAATATGCTGAATCTTTTAAATCAGGTCAGTGAGACATGTGTTTAATGACTTTCTACCATAATTCAGGAAAGATTTTCTTTTTGGAATTTTAGCACAGACAAAACGATCAACATTTTCAGCAGTTAATAATTTTTTTTGCAAAGTAACCAATAAATGCATGTGACGTAAACCACGTTTTTGAAATTCTCTGACTTAAACTTACAGCCTTACAATATTTACATACTTCTGACGTATCACCTATGTCCATATATTCAATCTCTATTCGCCTTTTCGTTATTTCTCTGAGTAATAATTTCTCTTTTTTTGCGTTAATGCAATGTTTACTTTGTTTCGACACTGTCGTTTTTTTTCTGCTTTCATATTCTGTATCTTGCTCTGCATGTGTTTGGCCCCCTTGTTTTTTAACCTCTTTATGACAGTTTACTTTGTTTTCTACTCTGTCTTTTATTTCTGACCTCACTTTGTCCTGCTTTTTTTTTCAATTAAACCACATGTGTATCACGCCGTTTTTTTTTGAGCCTTTCGAATTCCACTGCTTTCATAATCTCAAACCTGCTCTGCATGTGTATAGCACCAATGTTTGTGAATGAAGTTCTACTTTGTCTTTTACTCTCTGTCTTTTAATTCTGAGCCCGATTGGATGTGCTTTTTTTCAGTTCCACTTGTTCCTGGCTGATAATTACTTTCCTTATTTTCTGAATTTGCACCTAGATTATTCTTTTTCTGTTTTGCTCTTTTTTCTCTCTAACGCTTTTGAGTCTCTTTTCTCCACGCTGCTTTCTTCTTCGCTTAGTCGTCGACGTTTCATTTATAACATATTGTCCTTATACGTTTTATATGCACTGAGAAACTGGATCTGTGTGTGCTCAAATCCTTTACACGACTGAATGTTTTGCTGCCCATGGTCTTATTTGATATTGGTTGTAAGTAGGGCGTGTCTTGCAAGAATCTCATGTTCTACGTCATCACAAGACAGTCCTGGGACAATCACTTGGCACATAGTGTCATGTTTAAGGTCTCTGCGAGACGCTTTGTGGCCATTCTCTTTCGTCTCATGGGTCTTTTAAGTGTCTTCCATGATCTTAATGTGAAGATCATGTCTTGTCTCCCGTCTTTCTCTCCCAGGATTTTTTTTTATAATAAAGAGATAATCAGTTGAAGCTTTGGCCGATTTAAGGTTCCTGTATTTATACTAAGGTACCAAGGGAAGCCTGCACAGTTACCTCAAGCAGCTTTTATGCTGAACTGAAACAGTACTGATATGCATTAATATTTGTAATTTTATAGATCTTATGGCATTTGGGTTGTTCACTTTTAAGACAGGGCATTTCTTTTGTTCTATCAGTCTGTCTTGGGTAAATAATTCTCCTAATCTCGCTGAACTCCACAGCATAACCTTTGTACTGAAGACTCTACGCTTTAGCTTAAAGTAAAATTGTGTTCATGTAAAACTTTTCCTTTTAAATACAGTCACCACAAGATTATTGATGTTACATTAACTGGTGATTCCAAATTATAGCCCTGTGTGCATTAAGAGTGTGTGAGTGGGGCTTGCGATGGACTGGAGCATTTCAGGGCTGTTTTCTACCTTGTGCCTAGTGCTTCCTGAGATAAGCTGTGGCCTCTCATAATTCTAAAGTGAATCAAGTAGGTGTAGGTAGCTGTGAAGATCAGTAATTCATTGTGTCACTGAGTATTTGATAGGTTTAGTACTCATATAACCTACTTTTGAAATTGTGCTTTTATGTACCAAAATATTTGATCATTCTGTTATATTGCTTGCTTTTTATTATAAATCTTGCTTTTTTAGAATTATGCTGTATCTGACTAACAGAAAATATTTCTTGGGATCTGTCAGGAGAAATGTTGATAAAGCTTTTTTCCCCAGTGAATGCTGGGGGCTCCTTGTTAGACATGGATTGGGTCAGTGCTAGAATTTCTTTTGCTGTGACTTGAACAATTATTTTTTCTTGGTGGAACTTCGTTTCCTACATAAGAGTGGAAATTCCCAGCCATGCCTGCTCAGAAGACACAATTTTGTAACTTATTATGATTTCAGGTTTTCTCCAAGCTTTAACATTTCAAACTATAGGTTATCTTACATGTTGTATGTGGCTAGCTTTTAATAATAAAAATAAAGATAATCAAAGAAAAATAATTTTTATATCATCTAGAACAGGAAATCAGTAATTTAATTGAAGTATATGACATATGGAGGTGGATGTGCTGTGCAATAAGGTGGGGACAGAGTGAGAGAGAGCGCTCAGCTGTCGGCACCAGGAACTGCTCTGTTTGCAGTGCTCAGAAGCACTATCTGCCCAGCCCAAGGTCAGGATGTCTCCTTTAGCTCAGACTGTGAAGAAACTGCTTCTGTTGACCTTCATTATCCAGATGTTGCTGGTTCTGGGCTGGCCACAGGCAGTTAACACAGTACAAATAATCAAACTGAGATGGCACATGTGCGTGTGTGTGTGTGTGTCTATAACAAGACACTTGGCGTAGTTGGCAGCCTTTACACTGTGGAGGGGTGGAGTGTGGAGGCAGATGTGCTGTGCAGTATGGTGGGGGCTGAATGAGAGCGGGAACTCAGTTGATGTCACTAAAAGTGCTCCACTCACAGTGTTCAAAACCACTATCTACTCAGACTCATAAGAAACTGCTTGTGAAGGAGGTTGAAATCCAGACACTGTAGGTTCACACCAGAAGTCACCACAGTGCAAATCTGTAAACTAAGATGGCACGTGGTGTAGGTGAGTCTAAAATAAAACATGCCATAACGTCTACCGTATAGTGGTTGCAAGTAATAAATAAATATTATTAAATGGTGTCAAATGTTCAAGACAAGTAACAGTGCCCTATCATCTGATACCAGTCTTGACAAGTCCTTTCAAGAGTAAAGGAGGAATCTTTTGAAAGCTACATAACAAAATGTGCTGAGCTCTGAGTGATACAAATGTGACACGTGTCTTTTCTTTTTTGTTTTGTTTTTTTTTTTTTTCTTTTTCTTTTTTACAGCTGCTATGTTTTAGCCTTGTGATCCTGTTGAGCTCGTAACCCTCTGAAAGGTTCTTTGTGATTTTGTTTATAGTACAGCCAGTGGTTATTGCTACTGCCTTTCACTCATGTGTGCAGAATTACTCAAGCATTACAGGTTACAAAGCAATTAAGCTGGAACACAAATCTACATTAAGCAGAATGTTAAACTCTAATAATAAAAGATTTAGTAACCTGAAGACCTAAGTATCTGTCAGTCTCATACTATAGGGTACTGTATTTGAAACTGACTATTCAAGACAAGGAATTAAAAAACAAATAAAAAAGAAAAAACATAAACTCATACTGAAACACAGCTTCAAAAACCCAAGTGTTGGTGAATTGGAAGTAAACAGCAATTATTCAGAATAAATTCAATATTACCAGTGACAGATTTTTTTCTAAAGTGAAGAGGCCTACAAATTCTACAAGAAAAAATAAATCAAAATACTGTTTAAGTATTAAAGGTGTTAAATAATTCAATGTTCTCTTTTGCCACGTTAACAAAACAGAAACAGACATGAAAATTAGCTGTTTACAAGAAGTAGATTGCTTCATTAAATGTACCTTTTTATGCAAATCTTCTGAGCAGATTGTAAAAATGTCATCAAAATTCTGATATGCTGATGGCGGAAAATCAACGTCTTCTCGTCCAGATAACGTTGCAGTTGAAAGTTGGTAAGAGATGGTCTTTATCATATTTTCATTATCCTGGTTGTCTGCCTGCTCTTCTGCTTTTTTGTCTGCTTCATTATATGCTGATAAAGTGTCATTCATTCATAAAATATTAAACAAAATCAGACTTAGACAGTGGAATTATTAATGTGCATAAAATATTTTTAGTTTTGTTACCAGATCAGATAAAAATAACCAAAAAGAGAATTATGAATTAAACTACAAATGCACTTCAACTTTTAAAGGTATGTCTTACAAAGTTAATTCTTTAACTACTTTTCATAATATAATAAAAATGAACATTAGCCAGGATTGCCAAATTTGTTTCTGGTAGAAAATAAGCACATAAAAGAGATTTCAACCAAAGCCTACGGTTACTGCTGACCTCCCACTGGGGCCCATTATCAGGGCTCAAGAGCTATTTTTTTTCCCTAATGGAGAGATCTGATAAGTTTCATCACTAATCTATACATAGAATTCAGAATGGGTCACATAGGTTTAAATTTGACGTCAAAATAACATGTATAGGAAAACAAAATACAGATATTCAGTATAGATCTATTTTGTATCTATAGAATATGGACTGTAATATGTCACGACAGTCATAGCAGAATCATCACTGTCAATAATAAGTTTGATAAGGTGATTAAAAGGCTAAATTACAAAACAGACATAACCGAGTCAGAGATAGTATAAAGTCCAAAGTTACAAAGTATATTGTACAACAGAATGGAACTATATGGATTTATGTGGAAAAGCACTAGAAATAAACTATTTTAAGCCATCACAAATGTAGTCAAAAGGCACAGTTACTCCCTTATAAAGGATTTCCTTCCATCTTGAACAAATCACATTAGTTTAACTTCCGAGCTCTGAGACAGATTAAAGGAAATGCAAGATACTAGCAAGTGTCTTCAGACCCGTCTTATGTGCTATGGTCTTGTCTCTTTCCATGATACAGGCCATCTTCTAAATATATTTCCTTAATTTGGATATGAAGATGGTGAAATTTCTAGCTTGCTTGACCCCTCACTCTACCTCAAATTTATTTGAGTGGGGTCCAAAATGGGGAAGAGGCAAATTTGCTGGCTGTAAGTGTAACAACACTGTCTTCTTCAGACTAAAATGAGTTACGAGTTTTTCAGTAGAACGGACCACATGGCCAAATTAGGATGTAAAATGATTTAATCCAGTTCATGGTGACTGCCCAGAGTCTGCTCACACTGTCCATAGAAAGGCTTGCACTTCAAGTATAGTATGTAGGATAATTAGTTTGCATTTAAAAATTCAAAGGAATATTGTAGTTTTTGGAAACTAATGTACATTACTTTTTGGGTATGATAGATAAAAAAATTAGCACTGAGGTCCTTGCCTTCTTTTTGGGGTCAGTATACAGTATTATGCAAGTACTTCTCTTAATTTTAGTCTTTTCTTTCTTTTTCTGATGCAAGTGGTGGTACATCAAGATGTATAAATATGATTACTAACAACAAGTGAAACTCTATGATGATTGAGAATAAACTGTATGTGTATTTCACACAAAAATATTTTCTATTCCCTGCCCTTTTAATTACGTATTTGTACTTGTAGATGCTCTAGAGAGTAGGTAGGCTGTATGGGGTCTCAGGTATTTCAGGTATATCAGACTGATATTAAGAAAGAGTGAACCCTGAAGCAGGCTGCTTCATAAAAATTGCTTTAGGTACAATGACACATGAGGAGATTAACAAAGATGTTTACCTGCTTTTCCTGCAGTTACTCTCTGTTAGACATATTCAGCATTCATGTTTGCAGTACAACATCTATTGGAATGTATTTTTGTAATGAATGCAGTAATGGAATTCATAGCATTATATATTCCAACAGATGGTGTATCATAAACATTAGCACTGCTTTTATGGATCCTATACTAAATGGCTTATAATATAGACATAGCAACTGAACAGACACATAGTCAGACACTGGTCCTTTTATTAGGGTGGATTATTATTAACGTTATTAATTATTACTTATTAATGTTAAGATTTGTCCTCTGGCTTATTATTATAGATTTTTAAATTGAAGATATGCTAATGTAATCATAGACTCAAGCAATGGCTGGTCTCAACTGCCTTTCAAATGAGCTGCAAACTTGAGAGATGTCACAGGGAGAGTGGAAAGGATCGGAAGGCTACCTTACATCTACAACATCTGAGAATGTAGGTGACTCTGAGAAGTGTAAAGTCAGATATATTAAATATTCTCATCCCTAGCTCCTAAAGAGCTCTATTATACTACATTAGAAGAGCAGTGAGTCTGAAGATGAAAGGGCAAAGAACCGGAACGAGGATAAAAGTAAAGTGGAAAGGTTTTGCAATTGACCTGCCTCCATATAATCAGGAATATTCACTTTTAAATAAGTTGAATAGACTGTGAGGTCAGGAACTGTGACATTTTGGATACTAAGGAGAACCAGGTTAAGTTTCTTATTTCAGACACTATTTTAGAACGGGGTGGGTTTCATCTGATATGGTAATATGGAGTGGAAAAGGCAGGAAGGAGACTGGAGATTTATGTGAATGAACAATGGTTAAAAGTGAACATGTTATAATTAAAACTAAAATATGTGATCCAGACATTCAAATGCTGACTGAATTTGTCCACATTACCGCCTAAGGAGATAAGTTACAACATCCTGGTTAACTCTGCAACAGAAGTGACTTGTTCTGTTACTTGATGATAAATCATTCTGAGCTTTAAATGCTGGTGACTTCAACCATGGGAAGAAACGTCTGACTGTCTGTCTGTCTATCTATCTACAGTATCTACTGTATCTAACACCTGAATTTCCCTATCTTTAATGCTCTCAAACTGGTGCACTTTGACTTCTGCTATTGGCTAGAGTCATTCAGTCTAAAACGGTTAAAGAATTTATAGAATTCTTGGATAATGATGTAGGACCACACCATGATCTTTAAGTTATTTTGCCCATTCTAAAAGATATTTCAGTGTAGGATGTTAATGCCTACATTTTCAAGGAGCATATTTTTGTCTAGTATCTTTTACTAGTCTTTGATGCTCACTATAAACATATCCTGGATTAGATTGCTCTTTATGACCAGAGAAATCCAGTTGTCACAGTTAACCCATAGAGAAAGCATTTAGCACTGGTGACTATATTTTCATAGTCTGAAACCATTTATCATGCCAGATAGCGTGGACAATTAATCTGTTTGGCCATATATTATTTTCAGTTGCTGCAGAAAGTTACTGAGTGATGGAGGTAAGCTTAGTTGGATTTTTTTCCTATTATTCACTTTCTCTTCATAAGCACTCAAAAACGTAACACAATGTATCCACTTTCTTGCTTTTTTATAGTTAGTTTCCTGTTGGGCTGGATTAAAATAAAATAAAATATCAAACTATAAATTATTCATCTTGACAATATCTGCAAGATGTTTAGACATATAGTTCACAAATGTCTAGTTTCCTCATAATGATATGCTCTTTTATTATTACAACGTAGGATTGCAGACTGGAGACAATAGTGAGTACAAGGAAACCTGCTACTCTCTAAGGTGGGTTGTGAAGAAGGCAAAGAGATGATAAAAGGAGAAAGTTTAATTTTCACTTGGGGGACAGCAGCTGAATGTGGCAGGGACCACAGACCATTACAGACTTTAGTAAACCCACTGTTTGCGTTGAATCTTCTCTGGCTGATGACATGAATGCTTTCTATGTGCAGTTTGACACTAATAGAGCTAGCATTAAGTTGCCAGTTAGCAAGGATAACACTGCTGAGAACAGTGGAGTTGTGATCTCTGTTTCAGAGCTTGATGTGCTTCATAATCTGAGGTGTGTGAACTGCAGAAAAGCATCTCTGGATGCATTCTTAAAAAGTGAAGCAAGCAGGGGGCAAAGCCCCCTAGTTATTTTAAATGTTCATCAGGGGAATAAATTTGTCTAACAGTTTAGTTGAAGGATGTCCACGTGGGGATTCATAACACACGAATAGTTTATTGAATAACTATTATTTAAGAAGCATTATTTGATTATCTTATAATAATATTATGCGCAAGATGATATAGATGTTTTATTAAATAGATGCCATTGAATTATATGAAAACAAGGAGCCACATTATATTAATATTCTCTATGCTTAGTTAAGTAATTTCTTAAAAAGCCACCACTTCAAATATATCAGTCCACACTAATTCAGTCAAGATAACACTGATATTGAATCAAATCGGGGCATTGTGAATCGAAATCAGATCGAATCGGGACATCAGTGCTGATACTTGACCCTAATGTCAGGGCTATCCAGATGAAGAAATGAGTCAATGATGAGAGATTTCTTAGTAGCTACACAAATGGGGCAAATGTCTTGAACATGGCAAGATTATACATAGAACTTTATTTGTTCCCTGGAGGAAATTTGGCTTTTAACCTAAACTAAATAAATAAATACACACACACACACACTTTCTCTCTTTGGTCTGAACACACACCAGAATGCAAGAAAGTTCAAAAGAATACAGGCATATTGCTATTGGTATAAAGGAGACCAGGAAGCTTTTCTTGACATACTTCAGCTGAATGATTTGTTGGCAATAAGTACTCATTAGTAGTGGGTCAGAGATGCAATGTGCAGCATTGTTCATAATGGCATTCAGTTTTGTTTTAATTCTCTCCTTCCGTACAACCCCCTGTGGGTCCACAGTGCATCCTATAACTGAGCTTGCACTTTTAATTAGCTTGTTTATCTCCTTTCATCTTTTGAGAGATGGCAAATGCAAATGATGTGAAACTCAATCCAAGGTGTTAAGAAATATTTGAAACATGCTTTAAAAACATGCATTATACTGCCTTCTTGATTTTTGATTGCTAAAATCATGTTAATTTGTTATCAGCTAACATCAATTCATAAATTAACAGTCCAACTCAAATGACATGGACTAAAACATTATTTAAAATTTGGCACAATTTATTATCATATTTTTGCTTACCAGTGCTATCTTGTACCTTGCTAGTGCCCATTGGGGTCCTGAATTGAACCTTCTCTTTAGGTACATCCAGCCTTAAAACAGAAATAGATGCATAGTCAGCATCTTTTTGAAAGTAGAAGACAAAAACAAAATATTAAATCCAGCTAATGCTTGTTAAATTGGTGGTATATTGCTAGCCATCAGAATCTCATTATGTGCACACTTTACATTCCTACAACTGTAGCATAGGCTGCTTCCTCTAGGGCAGTAAAAGCTTAGAATCAGACAGAAAGATCAATCAATTAATTCTATTTTAAGGCTATATCATTTTTAACATTTTTTAAAGAGGACTCAAATACATTTATGTAAGAATAGCAATACATAATAAAGTGAAAGTGGATGAAATCAAAGCCTAGGAGTCTTAATTGAAAAACGAACACAGTCAATTGTTAGTGTAATATTTTATTTTTTGATCTATAGCTTAGAGGATCATTACTGTTATGCATACATAAATTCTTCCTTTGTGAGTTAATTAAGTGGCAAATACCAGGTAAAATTATAACTTCATCAGCTGAAAATGGTTTAGTTGTTTTTTATTATTTTACATTGAAGAGTTTCACAGTTTGGGAGTATATTTTATATTTTGCAGATGTTGACTAATATATATATACAATCTCTGCTATAGAAAAGTATCTTCAAGACATGCAACCAATTCTAAATTTCTTTTTGGGAAGTGTGACCTGCCTAGGGTTTAATGTTTAATTTGTGACAGAATTACAGAAATGTTTCTTATTAGAGCACAAGACCTTAGGCCAAAAATTTGATATATGACTATTCCTTGTCAGCCATAAAAGTCTCTTTTTTGAAATGAATTAGGGAGTGTTAATCCATGATTATAATCTATTGACTATCTTACTCAGTCATTTTTTTTTTTTTGCAGTAACTGCCTCAATAAGTGCCATTGTTTGCCTGACAACTAAATGTAGAAGGGCAGCTGAAGCTCAGCAGTAAGGAGGAGGCAGGATCTTTGAGGATTTGGGTGAATTTTAATTTTGGCTCCTTCATTTTTTTGTCATACTTTCTTTATTTTTGTTTTCCAATTTTGGTATTCATAACCATTGTGTATTGATTAAGTCCTTATCATGTACTGTAGGCATGCTATGCCTTGGGCATTTTAGCTAATTTGAGACGTCACAAGATATAATAAAACTGGTCTGCAAACACAGTACTGTACTTAGTGCTTCATTTGAAAACAATAGGACAAACATTTTTTTCAAATATTTGGTTTTGTTTTGGGACAGCAGATACTTGGTGTAGCCTGGCATGTTTCAAAATGGAGACACCGTTTTTTTAGAAACCTGATACCATTGATTGAGTAGGAAATCTATGAATAAAAGTCACCTAGGTATGATGTAACAATAAAGTTAATTTTCATTTTTTTAGTTAATTAATATTTTTCTACCATGTAGAATTTATTACTGTTTCAAAATTATTTTTATATCATTCATTTATTTATATGAAGTACTGAGACGTGTCACATGCCCATTTGTGGCATATCCCTCAGTGAATAAACTCTACAACAAAAAGCAGAGTTAGTTTAAAACACAAATAGGCCAAGCGATAGGTGCTGTTCCAGTTTCTGAACTCTCATTTTGCTACAACCCTGGTCCGTCCCTCACTATGTCTCTGTCTCATGTTATATCTCCTGGTTAATTTGTCTCTCATATGTAGTAATCGCCTGAGACTCTGTCTCGCAGTGAATTTTCTGTAGTCACTTGTATGGTGAGGTGGCCAAAATGTTGTTTGTTCGTTCAGTCAAGCCCATTTTATTGCCTTCTGTTGTTTCTTTTGGTTTGTTTCATTGTCTGTCTGTGAAGTTGTTGAACAAAACAGACTAGTAGCTCCATTGGTGTATGCATGTTCTTTTTTGTCTGCTTATTCTGCAGATCACTTTCAATCCTGGGTTACGCCACCATGAGTCAAATGCCATTGTGGCACAGTGGCTGACTAAGGGACAGGTTCTCTATGTGAGGTGTGACAAATGGGTAAATATGCAGCAAAAAGGTTGGAAATACGTGCTTAGCCTGTTTGAATGAGAGCAGTGCAACAATCACTCTGTTAAATAAACTTGAAGTACAGTGGTCTATTTAAATGGAAAACTGTTCATAGAGATCATTCCATGGGGACTGCATTTTAAGACCTGTCATATTAGGTGCTGGAAAATCAACAGTGATATTCCTAGCAACTACATGTGATGTGCATACCACTGCAAAAATATGGAAGATGGAGCCTACTCACTGAGGAAAGGTAAGACAATGAAATGGATAAAATAAAGTCCCTTTTGGACTAGAATCGCCAAGGAGGTTATGCCGTTTCTCCATCTCAGACACTAGCTACAATTACAGCTTCAAGTTGTGCTTGTTTCAGTTGGCTGACCAATTGATGCTGCTTGTTTCTCCTTCGTCTCTCAAGTTTCCTACAGACAGCAAACATATAAGATACAGTAAAAGAGAGGAAGGGATTTGATTATACGATAGATGAAATTAACTAAAAATCACCGGAAAATTCCTACCTGTTAATCGCCTAAAATGTTGGAAGATGAGAGATGGGATCTCACCAAATGGAGATTTATCCCGATCTTTATTCTTAAATGTGATGGAATTAAACATTGAGACCAACTGTCCCTTGAACAAAAATACCAATTAATATCAAACTTTAAAAATGATGCATAGACTAAGAATAAAGCTCTGTTCAAGTCTTGAGCTATGTTACTACAGTGGCAGCAACTCCAGGACCTGGTAGTGGATATTACAGTGATGAACGCCATTATTTCTGTTGCCATTATTATATGCTTCCACATTGCTTATTGATTGAACCAATGTTTCAGTTAAATCTGATGTTCTCATTCTATTGTTAAACTAATAATTTAACAAATCTAAGAGAACTACTTGTATTTCAAAGTGTAGCCCTGACAGCTTTCCATAGTAGGTATTCACCACATTAGGTGCTAAAACTAGTCTTATTTGTAAGAGGGCGTTTTATCATTCCTTGCTACTTCTTTGACACTTTAAGAATCCTCTAAATGTTCTTTCAATATATAGATGCCACTTTAAGACACTCAATGAATTCACCACTTTGAAATAAAAAATGAGTTTATATGTAATTTGTCTTGTCAGTATCAGTCATGAGCCTTGGCAAAACACATTAACTATAATAATGCTTACAGCAGTATCGAAGAAATACATGTGGGAAGAACAGTTCAAGTCAGCCTATACAGCAAGAAAAAAAAAAATATGTGGCAGGTATTTAGAATGAAGACTCTTATGTCCCAAAATGTGGAAGATAGCCTAAAGGCATAAATAATCAAGCACACACTTGAAATCACCAGTGCAAACTAAAAGGATATGCTGTCATCATTAGGAACATGTTTAACGTACAACAATAAATTATTAATTGGTAACTAACCAATCCATATGAGCTGGATTGAGTCATCTCTTGTTGTTTGTTGTCTGAAAACTCCTAGGCTGAAAGCAAGCAAGACCAAAGGCAAGACTGCAGAATATTGTTACTTTGATCAAAAACTGTCAACAAATGAAGGAAAGATTTGTGCTGGACAGGTTTTCAAGATAATGATGCTGAAAGTATAGTTAGTGTGCAAGGGTTCAAAGCTTGAGTTATGCAGGTTGTAGAAATTAATTAATAGCATGATTGTACAACAATGTTCTCTAATATACAGGAACGCTGTTTCTCCAAATGACATTACAGCAATGATCACACACCACCTACTGTTAAAACATACTTTGTAAAACTGCCAGTAGATTTACTCTGTTTAATAAAACTAATTTAATATATAGTTGTCTTTTAACAATGAATGTATTAGTGAAACTAGAGATTCAGTTCTGAAGGCAGTGAATAACAGCAACTGAATTAATAACGTGGATTCAAGACTTTACAGAACTCTCACTTTTGATTTGGTCTTTCCATGGAAGATTTATCGTTGGTGGGTTCTTGAGATGATAAATGAGGAGAAACATCAAATGTCCTCTGTGCTGATTCAGGTATTAACACTTCATCTTCTTCCTCCAGAACATACTCACACAATCTTTGGTATGATTCACTACTGAAGAGCTAAATTGAATGAAAGTGTAAAAAGTTTAGTATTGTGTATGTTTTATTTATTAAACCAAACTATTTGGTACATCATTCCTAAGTAGATAATAAAAATACGGCAAAACTGCTTTTAACAACTGGCATGTTTAAAAATACTATTACATGACTTTCCAAAGTCATTTCTATTGTCAAGTTAATAGGCCTTTGAATCATATGGAGATGTCATAATAGATAAGTGTGGTATACATTTAAATATATTTTATTTGTACTGTGAAGGAAATTGAATAGATATTTCTAAACAGTCATGAACAAAGAATATATTAATGCAAAGAAAAAGAACTGCTCCAATCAGCTTCAAGAGATTTTTTGGAATGGCACTCACATTATACATTGAGAAACTGGTGCAAGATACACAAAGTGCATGTCTTATTTCTGCTTTTTCCATTTTCAGAGTTGTGATGTACCTGTACAGCAACATTACCAATTTTTTAAAAGGTTCATTAAATAAAGGATTTAGTAAAGGGGTAAGTCATAAAAATGTTTTCTCCTTGAGTAAATTAATGTTATTAATTTTTACTTTTATTGCTCCCGCACTATCCTGCAATAAACAAATCAGTTTTCTCTATACTGTATGTGATTTCTCATCATAGTATAAGGTTCTGCTGAAAGTATTGTATGTAAACTCCAAGTTTAATTCTTAACATGTCACACTTTTCTCAATAAATCCTTGTATTATCTAGCTCGTCCTTACTTTTCTAAATGAAAAGGTTTAAACCCAAAAATTTCAATATTTCTTTATTTTTTTTACCAAAATGTATGCATGGTATAGAAATGTTAAGATTCAGCCTGGATTTTTTTCCTTGGCTTTTATTTATTTGTTGTTTTACTATACTTGTTAAATACTGTCTCATTATTCACTGTTATTTTTGTTGGTTTTATTTTTTCTGTAATTGTGTACTGTCTCTTTAAAAATGCTCTGTGGGTTTGGGTGGTACCCCAAGATTTGGGTTTACCCTGATCACTACTCTTGAGACCGCCCTCTGGCTATTTAAGTTCAGGAAGAGAGAATCTCAAGCAGCGGTGCATTGAAGGTCTTGGAGTCTTTTATGAGTATTATTGTTTATTTTAGAATTATTGGTGTTCCGACCATTTTCTGCTCTGGTCTTTTGATTATTCTCTTGGTTTGGTGTTGGGACTTGGTTACCTCGGAGTGCCTTTTAATGTTTTACATTTATATAATAATATTTGATGATAATTTAAAATGTATTTCATCTATCCTTTCATCCAATATTGAACCAGCTTAATCCACTGCATGGTTGCAGGAGTAATAACATATTCCTTCAGATTTGGATACAAAGCAAGTCCATTGCAAGCATGCTCACTCACAAATAGTCACATAGGAATAATTTTTATAGTTGTACTTTTAGCTAACATATGTGTCTGTGTTATAAGACAGTAAATCCAATACAGACACAAAGAGAGTGTATAAACTCCTCTCCTAAGTCAACAACAAAAGCAGAATTTTGGTTACAGTACCAGTTATGGAAAAATGAATTACCTAGTTTGAGGACCCTTATTACCATGGGTGACTTGACAAGTCTTAGTCGATTTATATAAAAAAAGATACACCATGGCACAGTGTAAACAATATGCCAGGCATCCATATTAATGTGTTCTTTGCCCAAGCCTCTTTTCTAATATTTTTAATTCAACATTTAAAAATAGCCTTTCTCAGTATTACTGTTACTGTGCCCATACTGGCAGAACTTTGTATATCGAAGTATTTCCTTTAATTCATGCTAGACTGTACATTACTGTGATATAAATTCTTCAAAAAATAGATGTTGGAATTCCATCCTAAAATACTCAGAGGACTCTGGCTGCTTCTTTCAAATTTATAGGCCAATACACATTTTCTAGCTTTTAAGAGAAAGCAAAATTTATACTGAAATAAATATTTCTTTATTCATCCACATTTTCACAAGCGTACAATCACTACGCTTCAAACTCATTTCCTGTGGAAGAAATTCCATTAAAACAGATCCTTTCAAAATAACTTTCAATCACTGTGAATATGTTGGTACAACAAATGGAACAATGTTTCTGATCTGTACTTATTTGAGATGTACAGTTTCAAGGTGGAGAGAACGAAGTTAAAAATGAAGTTTAAAGAGATACAACATCGTACAAACAAGTAAGACGTATCAGTCCATCCATCCATCCATCCATTATCCAACCCGCTATATCCTAACCACAGGGTCACGGGGGTCTGCTGGAGCCAATCCCAGCCAACACAGGGCGCAAGGCAGGAAACAAACCCCAGGCAGGGTGCCAGCCCACCGCAGCGTGTCAATCCAAATACACTCATTATTTCTAAGAATTACACTCAGTATTTCTAAGAATTAGACAGTTAACTTTGTAAAAAGACTAAAAGCTAATGTTAAGTTACAATGTACTATACCACACATTGTGTTCCACCAGAAAATAAAGCACTCAGGGAAGAATGATCATGTGAGAAAATAAAGTACAAAATGAATATATAAAAAACAATCTTACAACCTTGTTGTTCTATCTACACTGGTGTCAACCACTGTCCATATTTTGGTTTTGTTTGTCTAGATACCCACTACAATACTATACCACAAGCTCCTATTCTAGCCCCTACTTACTTACTTTTCAGACTTTGGCTAAACTTAATACTGTCAGTCAAGTACATTGGACCAGCTCTCCTCATGACACTAAATTCCCTTAAGCCCTGGCTGTGGAGTGTTTTGAACCCAGAAATTGTGTAGTGCCTGGGTATGGGGTTTGAGATGCACCCTAATGTACAGAGTATACACATTATCAAGGCCTTGTATGGTCCTATCTCTGTCCTGTACCATCAACAAAATACTTGCACCTTTGGTCCTGATTGGGCCTACTTTTATACTGCAAACAAACATTGTTATGCACCTAATGGAATACTATGTGAAATTTTGGTTGCCATGTCAGAAAGAGGCCATGACTTTGCTATATGAAATTCTTTGAAGAGTTACAAGACTAACTTCAGGAGTGAGGGGAATGAGCTATAATGAAAGACCAAAGGTGCTTGATTTTTTTTTAACCACAAAAGCAACATGATAAAACTGTATTTAATTTTAAAATCAGTTCTTCAAAGAAATTATGGCCTAACTAAAGGAAACTTTTTAAAGGTAAAGTTTTCACAAATATTTAGAAGTCAAATATTTAGAAGTCTTTTTTTCACTGCAAAATACATATACATGAAAACAAACCACTATACCAAGCAGTATATCTGAGAGCATGCTGAGAAGTCAAATGAAGAAAAAGTTGTCACTCCTTGGATATTACACACTGGAGACTGCTTTCATATTTCATATTCTATCAAAATTTCTAATTCACTTTTATGACAAAGTTACATTATTCAGTCATTTATAAGGCGGTCCAGATCTAATTATGCAGTTTTCATTACGCTATAACTTAAGCACAAAAAATTATTTTTGAAGCCGATAGATGGCAGCACCTGCCCTGCATTCCAAAATGGCGGGGAGACGGTTGTCAGTCGAACAGCGGGTGCGATGTGTTCACCTTTTCATTACTGCATAATCAGATCTGGACCACCCTGTATGTATCTAATGCAATGAGCTATGTTTCACTCTTCTAGAATCTTCTAGTTATTTACAGAAACTTTTAATGACTTGCTCTTCGTACTTACTATAAAACTTGAAGGTTTAAGCAAAATCCTACCTTATGAAATACAATTGAATCCCAATTTTAGGTGAGGTCATGGACCAGTTTATCATGTACAACTATTTAACAACTCCATCTTTAGACTGTAGAATACCTTGCATATTTTGAGTTTTAGACTCATGGTTTATTTGATGTATGAAATAAGATCTTGTCTATATAAGTTTCTTTCCACTTCACAATGCAGTTGCTTAATTAGGCTGGTATCTGATGATTAAACAGGCCAACTCAATGGCAGAAAAATCATTAAATTAAAATACTAAAGCCCAATACACAAACTAAAAAAACAGAATCAAGAAACACGCTTATTGTCTTAACACTCTAAAATGTTTTTGAATAGCTAAATGCACCACAAAGATTGATTAATATGTCCAGAAACATAGGTACAGTAGCGTGCATCCACCTTATATAGGTGTGGAGCAATATCATATTAAGTCATGTGAACCAGAAGTCGTGTGGCTGACTCTGTTCTTCAAAATAATGCAGGATTTTGTGATTTTCAATATCTTATGTAAATATGCACATCAACAGAACTGTACATCATTAAATGGTAGTAAATATGAAAATAAGATTTCTTGGATAAGTTGCCTAAAATATCAGCACAACATACTGTACAGGATAGTCCCCTACCCATGAAACAATTTTCAGGTTTGAATACCAATCAATACAATGAAGTTTACATCGCAAAATGTTCAGATACACCTTCAAATGTCTTTTAAATAGCTGCTGTATGTTTTTGGAAAGCTCCTGTTTTTTTTATTCCTCACATTGACAAAATTGAGATATTTTGTATAAATCATTTTATTTACTAGTGTGGCCTATTCTGTGACAAATACAAATGTGATCCAAAGTTCTGAAATTTGCAAAAAAAGAAACAAAGAAATACATGTCCTCTTTTACACTAATAAGAAATATTCTGTGTAAGGTGTAATTGTTCTGTCCTGCAAATTTTATATTATTTTCCTTTTGTATATTCAAAATGAAATGTCTCCTAATTTTTTCACAAAGAAAATTGAGAGCAATCCTTTGTCTGAAAGCTGTCAAAAGACAATGGCTGCTGTCGGACCAAACAGAGAAAGAGGCATGACAGACACTCAGCAGTGAGATGGAAAGAATGGCTCTTTTTGTATGCTATTTGTAGCGTGATGCCTTTAACAGAGGCATGTCTTTATGCCAATTGCTGTATTTTAAGTGTCACTGTCTTGAAATACAATTACACAAAATATAAAGCTACTGTTGACATTATATGATGGGATTTTCTTTTACAGATGCCACTGTATGTGAGACACAGAGTTAAGTGGATTCCTTTACAGCATTTGAAAAGTGTAATAACTTCTTTTAAATTACACAATTTCAGTGAACCCAACTCATTTTTGTTTGGCACTCTAGTCAACAGTAATTCTGATCAGCACTTTTCTCATATTTTAGCTAGTTTGTTATATAATTCTGACTTAATCTGACTAGGCCTATTAATGTGCCATGTGGTACAAAACAAATTTGTTACGGTTCTAGTGAGCATGTTTATTTTATTTAAAAATATGGCCCGTACTCTGAGTAATGCTTACCTCTTCAGGACATGGATGTGATACCATTTCCTCCTTTCTGACTAATGGTATCATGTCGGGATCGGAGAACTCACAGGCAGTGTCATCAGGTTCTTCAAACTCTACCTCATTCTCTTCAGAAGGCTTGAAATAATTCTGGCAGACACAATAATGTGGATAGTAAAAACAGATAAGTGAGTATTGAAAATAACAGAGTGTCTAGGACAAAAATTCAGAACACATTAAAGAATGTCTAATTTCCTTCACATTATCTGTGTTAAATATGAAACATTAAATTATAATTTTTGACCTATTTTTGCTATTACTTGAATTGCAGTTAATTGGTTACTTACATTTGCAAACCATTATCTAGTCTGTATATGAAATCCTAGAGACAAAATTTAGATTTATTTTTGTCATTTCAGCAGTAATATCTGAAAATTGAAAATGTGGCAGCAGCAAGACGTTTAAAATATGCCAGATACAAGTTGACAGACAGCGTCACACCTCATCACTGAGAAACACATTTTCAACGCTGATAAAGAGATGTGCAGCACTGGAATAATGAAAATCACTGTAGTTTGCTACATGCTTTAGAGATGTAACCAGGCTGGCTTACAACCTAAGCCTGTTCTGCAAATTTAATAAGAAAGGCAAATGTGGCTGAGAGTATGATTCATTAAGTTCATAATGTATAAAATAGTATCACAGATTTAGCATATATTATTTTAGGTTAAACATTAACCACATTTAAATAAAATGATCCAATCAGGTTACTTGAAAATATCTGAAGCTGAATTGAAATTGAAGATTGATTTACCTAAATTTAATTTTAGTTAGGTACCAAATGCTAGAAGTTCTCTTTCCTTACATAAATACATACAAAGCAAGGATAACAGTGTTGTCAGAATGTATTGTAAAACTGTTTTAGACAAGGACAGTCAGAAACAGCAGTATTCAAAAATTTGCAATGTAAAAGTTAAGCAAATCTACACAAAATTAAATGAGCAGCAGCACTCAATGATGAACAGAGTGCAGTTGGTTTTCATAGTATACTTCATATTTACTACTTCTTGCAAGTTCTTGAATTGCCCTTAATATTACCCATGTTATGTTACTTTTAAATTCATTATAAATTATTTTAGCCAGTCTTTTTTAAAATGTGTCCCTTTATTATTATATATTTCTAGAGTTTGTATTAAAAAAGGGCACTTTTAAATAAAATGAGTTAAAAAGGTTTGTTTAGTGACTACACAGAGTAGGCATAGGGTTATATATTTAAATAGTAGGATAATCTAGAAAAGGACAGCACTATAGTTTGTTTTTAAATTTTCAAAGGCCATGCTAAACCAATCCTTAGAATGGGTATCTACAAGATTTCCTGTTGTACACAAGTTTTTACTGTCTGAAGATGTTAGAGTGTCTCTCTTGTAAACTAGGTGGTGGTTTAGCACTCATCATGCAACACTGGTAAGACTTAGAAGTCCCACAGGTCCTACAGTGCTTATATCCATTACAATGAATGCATATGCAAAAACCAGAAGAAAAAGAAAAAACTTGAAATGAGAATTGTTTTGCTTAAGTTTTGCAAAGAAATCACACAATGGCCTAAGCAAAATTTACTTGACAAGAAATCATCAATACAAATTTCTTGACAAGTCAATAAATCTTAAGATTAGAAAAAAAAGATTAAATGGTATGATATATAATGGTATATATAATGGTATGAGATTACATTTTTTTGCATTATAAACAGTGGGACTACTCGGATGTAATTTGTAATTGACTTTTAATAGATGCATGAAAAGTGTTACGTAAAAGCAATAAAAGTAACAAATATTCAATTAAAAAATATACCACAGTTCTAAAAAGGCACATTGATTTTGCCTATTTTGACATACTTTTCTAGATTTATTTATTATTTGTTAGTTATATGGTACCAGGATTATTTTGGTTTAATTAAGGCTAACTCCAAGATCTTCCAGTTTTAGAGTATGTATTGCCTAAGCATGTTGGCACAGTGGCTATCTCTTCCTCCACGTATGTCCAGAAGACTATATTTGTTTCCCAGCTCTGGTCACTGTCTTTGTTGAGTGTGTAATTTTTTCCTGTATTATTTCCACATTTCAAAAAATATTAACAACTGTAAATGGGAATATTTTAATTGCATTCATGAATGTGTCCTGTAATGGGGTGATTGGACAAAGCATTTTGAAAAAATAAATGGAGGACTGGATTATACAAAAATGCGATTATGTAATCTAGTACTTGTTGATGTCACAGCTGATAAAAGTTATGTTTAAAGAGCCCAAACAATTACTGTATTATGACCAATGAAAACTTGGGTAAGTGGTTAAAGGGAGGAATTTAAGATTGTGGTGAGCACTCCATGACTCTGCATTGGATTAAGCAAATTTGAGAATTTTACTTTAGGATGTCCACTATCACATAAATAAACGAAATCCTGTTTAGCAATTCATCTATACTGAGTAATATACAAAGAATTTAGCATTTTATAAGTCTGCTGCCATATTTTTCCCATTGTTCTAGTTGATATTATAATAACATATAAACTCTAGAAAGGAACATAATTATTATACTTTTATTTTGAGTGAATTCACACAATTATTTTAATTTAAGATCCATTTTCTCATCCATCCATTTCCTGAAACCATTTTTATCCATCACAAGGTTAATGCAATTTAAACATAATAAAGCCTCTTGGTTTTTAACTGTTATTCCTAAATTTAGAGTTTTACTAACACTACCTTATAACAAGAGTCATTATCAAGAAAGGATTTCCTTATGCTTGATGGAATGGATGAGATAATCAGTAGGATTTAATCTTTCTATTTTATTACACAATGATTAGCATTTTTTCCAACATGAAAATGATAATTTCCAAACTACTTTCTCTTTGATAATGTCCAAGACAAATTTCCCCCAATCTGTATTATTCATCTAAACATGTAGATGCACGTGTAGGTTATATGTATAATTAATTTTTAAAAGTAGTTACAACAGTGTTACATAAAAAGCCCATAGCACTGCTCTGTTCACCAGAAGCAAGCTAGAAAAGCTGCAGAAGGCAAAGTGCATGACTGATGTTTTGAAGATGTGCTTTCAAAGAGGACTGGCAGTCTGTGAAGGACAAACTGTGGCACGTTCAAGCTGCTTGCTGCAATATTATCTTTAATTTGATGATTTTTTTTTTTGCTCACTATCTTCTGTGCATGTATAAATTAAATTAAAGTTAGTTTCTTTTAACAAAACAATTTTGCTATTAATTATTTTGTAATAATGCTTTAAAGCTTGTAAAGTAGCATCACATTGATATTTTAAGCATACATGTAAGACACTGAACATTAAAACAAACTGTCAAAGAGATTAAAACAAAATCAAACAATTGGTAATATTAACAGAAAAGTAATAGAATTAATGTTAATACCCACACACATTTGTTGCTTCATGTAAATTATTCTGTAGAATTGAGATTAAGACAGTGAAAGATATATAACAAATAAAGAACATATTATGCAAAATTAAAAATATATATTTACCACATCAAAATCTGGAGGAGGCTTTTTGGATTCCTGTTTGAATGCAAGAACAGTTGGAGGACCAACATTTGGTAAAAGGTTTGCATGTTCCATCACCTTTTTTTGAAGAACACTATCATCAAACTTGAGGAAAAAGCAAAAAATATCTTCAGTCAAAAACAAATGTGACATTATCAGAAGCTTTGTGCTTCTCTTTTATTTCATCCATCCACTCTTCCTCTGAACTATTTTTTGTCCATTGGCAAGATTAAGAGGTAAGCAAGGATCTAGCCTGGCAGAACTGGGTGCAAGCAGGAACCAAACATCGAAGGTGGTGACTCATGTAGAAAACGGAGCAAAAAAAGAAATATAATGCAAAAAATGGGACACACTGTGCTTAAACATATGCATTTCCAAAAGCCAATAATAAGTAAATATGTTACTTAAAATATACTTTGTATACCAACAAAAACACAGCCACTTTGTAAAACCAACATTCATGATAAATTTAGTCAGTATCATATTCTTCAGTGTTTACTATCAAAATAATTTCTAATAGAAAACTAAACTGTAATGTCTCAAAATAATCCTAATTTGATATATATTATTAATAAAGATACAAACCTCCAAACTAGGACTGGTGAAAAGACCATTAAGTGCACTTTGTGATTCACTGTCAAATTGCTTCCCATTTTCTGCAGTTTCCTTTATCTGTTTCTTATTTTCTCCTGTATTAACAATTAGACAACCTATAATTAATAGAGTTTTTAGAATTAGGATTCTACTGAAGCAGTTAAAGCCTGTTGGTTAATGTTTAAATATTACTAGCATTTTCCTGTTTTCAGTTTAACTTTGAAAGGACTATGGTAATATATGTTACTGAGAATTAACTACATCCAGTTTGCATGCCTAAAGGAATAAATTAAAAAATATAAGCAGCATAAGTACATAAAGAAATATTTTTAAAAAGTCACAGAGATCATTCATGTATATTAACTAAGGAAATTATATTGAATTTAAAAACACATTTATAGTCAAACCCACCATAATCTATTTCATAATGTTCAAAATAGAGAGAATGAATGAATTAATTAACAAAGATGAGCTTTCTATTGCTGTTTCACCTAGACAGATGGAAATTGCAACTAATGAAAGTTTGGGCACAGGCTGATATGAAAAACAATCATTTAAAGACATGCTCTCTGGAGTTAAAGCTGCTGGTATGGATAGGAATTCATGACAGTTCCTTAAATGTGTAAAAATACAAAGGGAATTATTAAGATCAACTGCATACCATATCTCTATCTATCTATTTGTGTGTATATGTATGTAAGTATTGTACAAAAGTATGTGTTGCTTAATCTGTTTAGAGGCTCATTAGCACATCAAAAAAGGACTCAGCCCACATAGTTTTAGCATTTATTGTAGTAATATTCAGTTGCATTAGTCACGGTCTTTGTCAGTGCTAAAACATCCTGTAAATGCATCAAAATGCATCTAATGTACAATTAAACACTAAGCTTTCTAGGCCAATGTACACCATTTATTTTTATACAAAGTAAAAGTCCCACATCACTATTTTTTGTTGTTTTGAGGGAATTTTATTTCAATTAATATTCATCAAGATGCATTGCAAATTAAATATTTTGTCAATAGTCTAATAAATAAGCAGTTTCATGCATGTTTGAACTCCTCAGCTACACTAAATGCTCCAATTCTAAAGAGCAAAACAGTGTCATAAGAAAGTTGTATGTCACAGAAATGTTTTGCTCATTTGTTGATCTTGTCATTGAGGACCTTTCACATTTCACATGTGAAAGTGAGGTATTTTCAACATCTCACGTGCTGCACTGTCCAGTTGTTTTAACAGCTAAGTGTTTTAAAAAAGATTGTATTAATTCATTTTCTAAGATGTTATCTTTTTTAGTTCCAAACCAGCACATATTTGGAGCAGCAATGGATTTCAATAGTAAATTTCATTAAGGGTTGTAGGGGGATGTAGCCTATTGAAACCGCACCAGGTGCAAAAAAGACGAGCTTAAATTCAGTAGTGGTGTGAAGCAAGGCAAACATACACACTGAAACTCACTCAGGACCAAATTACACTCACCAATCAACTTATTACAGCATATAACATATAAAAGTAATTTTGATTCTGATTCAGGAAGTGGGAGGAAAGATCATGTAGAGATAAATGGCCAGGCCAGGATTCAATTCTATTCTTTTTTGATCTGTCAGATGTTCATGCTAATAACTGAGCTGTCCTTTACTATCACTCCAAATGTTAATCTGTCTGCTTGTATTTTCTAACCCACTTAGGTTTGCTGACAACAAAATGGGAACCAAACCTTGAAGAGACTCCAGTCAATTGTATGGCACACTCAAAAGCACACACCCATATTTACTGATCTTAGGTCAATATAAAGCCTCAATCAACATAACACAGACATCTTTAGGATGTGGTAAGAAACAGATACATAGAAAATGTACAAGCTACACACAGTCAGCAAGCAGACCTAATCACTTTGCAGTCCTATAACATAAAATTCTCATACCTGTCTAATTTAACTTATGGATACCAGATGCTAAAATCCATGTCTGCAGCATTGGCCAGAAGACTGAAAGCACCCTGAATGGGGTGCCAGGCATAGCAGGGTACACACACACTTTCATAGGACCAATTTACAATGGTAAATTAACCTAGTGTAACATGCACATCTTTAAGGATGTAGGAGGAGATTTTAACTTTCACAGGGCCGATATGTAAATTCCACACTGACACAAAGTGAATCTCCATCACTGACCAAGATTCAAAACCCAAGATGTTAGCTTTGTGAAGTTGCTTACCTTTCCGCCAATGTGCCACCTTAAATGATTAGTTTTTGTATAATTTATCATTACTTATTTTGAAAAACAGAAAAAACATTATGATGTAGCCTTCTTATCATTATACTGTATACTGTATGCCCCATAGAAAACAAGCCAAAAGAATTTTATTTTTTCAAAAACAAAAAATGTTATGTGTAACAGAAACATGTAAACACCAAAATGTCAACAACCACAGAATGAAAGGGATGTCTAGTGTCCGCTGCTGTGCTGATGCAAATATAGTACATGTACCTTATGTGATATGTTTTGAAGCAGTCACTAATGGACATAGGCACTGCTTGAGCAGCTGCCAAGATATTTATTTGCAATATTTTTACCTGCTGCTTGTACATGACCCTCACAATCAACACTGGTCATTGTGTTATGGTAGTCTACCACAGTGCAGGGCACAGTGACTTCACATTTCCACTAATCAGAAGATTGACAGTTGCAGCATTGTAAACAGTGCTTAGGAGGGAAACATCTTTCCCATTCTTCTGCTTGATTGCAATACTTTTGTCTTTTTGACACATTCATGTGACAGGAGTCACCAGGCATATCATAGCAGCTACTGTATGTCGAACAGTGTTGTATGCATCAATTTTCCTTTGAAGTAGAAAATTTCAAGCAGATCAGTTGAGATATAGAAACTATTTATCATTACACAGTAACCTTGACTGAGCAAAGGGTTTGCAAGTGACAGCACAGAGACGCCATATAGACTGTACTTGCTATCTCACTTGGCCTACCAGTGTAAAGTATTGAGTTCCAGATGTAGCCAAAGCTTACTTCAAACAGCATGTAGAACTTGAAATTGAATCGTGCCCATTTGGATGGGATGTACTGTGTTTATGACAGTATCTACCCTTGTAACCTATGAGACTTTGCCCATTTGGATTTGATGTACAGTATCCATGTCAACTTATCCTTATAACCTTTGCGACTTTTGTCATTACTTATGTTATAACGGGGAACATACACCTTTGGCATATTTTTGATGATCGCCAGATACAAATCCAACAGTTAGTATAGTTTAGATGCTGAGTGAATGAGCGAATATGACACTCACTCATAACTTTGCTGAAAATACTGTAGGTGTCTGCAAAAACTGGTTTGTGGACCAGTACCATCTCTAGAGTTGTTTTCCCACTACACCCTGCAGTATTAGGAGACTGAAAAACACCCACATGTTGTCTGCAGTGACAGGCTGCCAGAGGCTGCGACAAGCAAATAGTTTATTCTGACTCTTCCATCACTGCTCATCACAGCAGTTCATTTCAACAATTATTTTCTCCATCAGACTATCCACAAATCGTAAATACTCCAGACGATCATGATCAACTGACATCTTTAGACAGGTGTTACCAATAAATGGGTAACAAGCAGGTGCAGGACTGTCAGCAATATTATTAAGCTGATTGGAAGGTTGGAATCTACCAAACTGGTGTCAGTTTCACTGTCTATGCCAATGTTCAATGAACAATCCACGTTGTCATCACTATTTCTTGATTCAAGCAAAGGTTCAATTTCAGTTTGTTCCAAAACTAGCTTTACATTTCACTCCACTCTTGAATATTGATAATATTGATAATTGATAATATTGAATAATAAGTTACCTTAAAGTGGTAGAACACATAGAAATATTCAGGAGTTTTTGCAGCATGATATTTCATCCACTAGATGGCAACAGAATTTTGTCCCGAGGATCTTTCAGGCTTAAGACTATAAAGTGGATCATTACATCTCACCTCGCGTCTGACAGGGGCTTAATCATATTTACATAGAATTTCAGGGTTAGCACCAAGGAGGTTAAACAACTAATGTAAAAAAATATAAAATATTTTGAAAAGAGTACCATGTGACACAATAGAGTCAATAACATTTGCTTACTAATTTAGTTGCTCATTGCATGTAATGCAAAACAAAATTAAGACATGTTATGTGACTTACAAATAATAGAATGTAAAAGGAAGTGTGATGGCTTCATATATGGTGGAAATCCACCAAAATACAGTGTTCCTATGTTATTTTGTAACAGAATTAGCTAACCAATTGCCATTGAATGTTGCTGCAATGTGTTAAGTGATGATAGTTATTCTGATAAGTTTGACTATTACCTTAGAGAAAAAGGTAAAAATATTATAGTAGGCTTACCAGACCTTCTTGACAGGTTTGGTAGTATAAACTCAAAAAATGTTATCCATCCGTTTAGCAGTTAAAATTAAGCACAACGGGTTGCATTTCAGCCAGGACTCCTCCCCTGGCTAAGGTTCAAATTCTTGTTTTATGTGCTTTTTGTTCATTGTTGATCTTTGATTAGGGTTAAAGTTACTTTTGTTTTATTATTTGCTTCATTTCTTATGCTTCTGTTATGTGCCTTGTGTTTTGTGGGTGGTTCCACAAAAGGCAGGGACTTTCCTTAGCCCTATAAAGGTGGGGGCAACCCACAGTTCCTCTTGGTTCATTTGAATGTGCTTGGGAGTGGGGTATTTCTTAGTTTGCAATTTTTATATGCTTATTGTGAATTTTATTGGATTTTTGATCTCTGTGCTCTTTAGTTTCGGCTACTCAGTAAATGCCCCCCTAGGAAATTTTCAAGATTTATGTGCTTGGGAACTCTTGAACAAATAAAATATATTTTATAAAAATAAATGTTTATAATAAATGCAATAAAAATACGTTTGCATTGAAGGATTGATAGCCTTTATTTTTCACCATTGAAAATGTATGTTCTACACTTAGAAAATGTAATTATATTCTTAAAGGAGTATTACTGTATGTAATTCACTAGCAGCTGCTACAAGATAGTTAATTAATTTCTCTCAGGATATACACACATCACTGAAAATTTTAATAAAGAGTTTATTATCAAATACAATTAGATTTACAAAGGTTTAAAACTTAACTTATTATAGTTATGAATTTACCATTTTCTGACTAACTAAAATTGTATTATATTTTAATAAGTACCTGATTCAGTTTCTTAATAAACAAATGCCATTGGCTTGTTTAGACAGTTACATTTTTTTTTTTATAAAATAAATAGAAAATTTCATTGTGAAGAGCTTAACATTATTAAGTTTATTTTTAAATGTATTAAAATTATTTCTAATTCTTCTTTTAATCAACACTCAGTATGAAAGAAATGTACTTCGGCATGTTTGGTTGTATTAAATCTTTATTTTATACAACAAATCCTAAACTTCATTATGTACAGCTTAGTATTATCAAGCTTCTGGTTAACTATATTATAATCATTTCTAATTGAGTTAGTCAGAATGCAGATTTACCTACAAAAGAGGGTCAGGCAATCCTGTAATATGATTTGCTTACTGCCTCACTACTTCACCATGCTAGAAAGAGAACATGAGTCCAAGTCCACAGGATTCTGCCATCAAATCCTAGTCAACTTTGAAAAAGCTTCCCATTAATAGCTGAATTTAAGACTCTATAAGATACCCACAATACAATTATGCCTTCAAACATTTCTTTCCATGATTACAGTAGTATCTTTGACTATACTATTATAGTATGCAACATTTAAAACTAAAATAATTTTCTGAGAACTTTTTCAAGGCATGAAAAATTAATCTGAAAAAGGTCCACAAATGCTAGACAAGGAAGGCAAGCAAGCATTGATTAAAAAGAACAGCTAAAAGATCAGCTAATCTGCATTCTTCAACAGCTAACATCAATCTCTGAAGGCAGCATGGCATGAGATATCCAACAGTGTTTTAACTAAGAAAGAAAGAAAGAAAAGAGCTATTTTGCAAAATAAAGAATGCAACTCAAAATATATTTGATTACAAATGCAAACTTATTGTGCATGAAGACTTAAAACAGATTTTTTTTCATTCTAATTTTTAATGGACTTACATGAACACTGTATATCAATGACATAATTAGTCTGTTCAACTGTAAAACGTATTGCATGAATTGTATAAAATGAAGTCCTTAAGAATTCATCAGAATTTATAAGATGTTACCAATTGATTAAAAACAGTATTATTCAATTCTTGAAACTCTCTATGAATATTAATAACAAATGCAAAATATCTTTATTCCGATAGAAAGATACTCTAGCTTATGTTAACCCACAAACTCATAAAATTAAGATTTGGCAATTTTAAATACAGTAAAGTTAAAATCAAATACTGTATATACAAATACTTTTAGCATTTTATACAGCTGATGCTAGGCTGAATCTAACAGGTACAAAAAGTGGTTTGATCTATGTTTAGAAAGAAAATAACATCAGTTAAGGCAAATCTCATATACTATTTTTTATTCATAATTTATGGGGGGTTGGGGAAGAAGACCATGGAGGAAATTATACCACAGAAAAGATTTTTTATGAGAATTGAAACGTTTAATTGACATTAAGTGAACTATTGCTTCTGTGAACGCCGACAATCATCAAATGCCTTCATTCATCAGATTGTCAGACAGAGGAATAATCTGTTTAATAGTGTGCTAGCTCTCAGTTTGCCAACTACCTGCTATATGTTATTAGAATAACACGCATTTAATATACCAGAGTTAACTGTTACAATATTGTAAGCCTTGAGAAATATCTGTTTAAATGCAACTACTTTTGCCCTAGTTTATCCTAAAGCATGAATGGCTGCTATACATCCTTGATGAATTCAGTTGTAGGTAAGGTACAGTATATTCTGCCACTGAAAAAAACAAATGCTTCATGTCCAGAGGCACCAAACACTTCCTTGAATACCTCGTTCTACCCCACTAATTAACCTTTGTGAGCTCATTGAACACTACTCTTATTTATTTTAGCAATTTCCAAATTTAGACACTGTCTCCTGTTGGTTTAACCTGATGGCCTTCAACCACTCCAAGCATTAAGTAGTAGGGTACTTTTCACCAAACCTTTGAGGGTACAAGCTAGGCAAAAAATTAAAGTCATCAGAATGTTAAAAGACATGGTGGATAGAGACTAATGTATCAACTGTTTGGAGGATTTATCTGTCGGCCTATATTAGAGCAAAAAAATTCTTATCACTTTGAGTACGTCTTAATTTTAAGTTACATTTGATTCCTGTACAGCCAAAACAGATATTTGGGAACAGTTACCTACCTTTTATTTTGGTGTGGAGTATATTTTTGGGGACTGCGGCTGAACCATAAATAGGGCTGATTCCTACAGAACATAGGCTCATAAAGGTATTGGATGATAAGCAATGCATGGTACAAATGTAAAAGACTTAGCAGTCCCAGTCCCAGTGAGGCATTTTGCAGGTGTATTACTGCTGATATAAAGGAGCCCCAATAGCATTTCTTGATACACTACTGCTGACTAATCCATTGTGTCAGAGAGGATGTGCAGCATTGTTCATAATTGCTCTCAGTTTTGTCTTTATTCTTCAAACCAAACTTTGGAATATATTTTTAAACCATTATGTTTCTGATGAAATCTATAATCACAACTAGATCTCTACAAGGAATCTGATATGGCAGTTACTACAGCTGTCTCACATTTCTTGGATTTTTGAGGTATTGCGACTTATACTATGACATTTTGGGTTTGGGTCACCTGGACCTTTAAATAATTTTAATTCATGATAACCCTGTGTATGAAATTTAAAGAAACCTACTGCCTAAGCATAGCGATATGTTTACAGTTATAATATTCTCCAACCTATTTAATCCAATTCAGGGACACAGGGGGTTGGAGGCTATATTAGCAGCATTGGTACAAAGTAGAAATAACACCAGTCCATTACAGATTCTATTTACACTCTCACACACACACACACACACACCTACAGTACTACAACAAAGCCATTTTGACATTGCCAATTAACCTAATCAGCATTTCTTTATGGTTAGGGCATATATGCCTTAAGCCATTCAATATTACATTATATAGTTAAGTGATTGAGACTACAACATAAGTTCAGAAGTTGATGATGATTTACGAAAGTGATGTTTTGTATCTGGCTATCCTGTTTTCTTTTTCTTTTTCATATGTCAAATCTAATTTTAGAGCCTAAAATGTATGCAGTGCTTAACAATGGCATCTATCAGGGAGACCAGGTATTCATTACGCTCACCAAATTCAGAACCTGAATGTCACGTACTTAAGGGACCATGCCGACATCAATTTTCGGTAAAGTCATCTGCATCTCCTTATTCTTGTGGATTGCACCACTGTACTAATAGAAACATCTGGCTGGTTCAAGTAAGATTCCACCTTCTGTATTTTGTGCTGTCTCTCTAAACCTGTGAATGAGGGTTGGTTAGTTTAACTGCAGTGACTCTGGATATGAGCTGCTCTTTTATATGAATCAACAAGCTGTTAAGTGTGTACCTGTCTTTGTTACCTTTTCTCAGCAGGTGTGGCCAGTCATGTTGCTTTAGCAGCTTGCTTAAGTGCTGATATGTTCTTCTGGATCCTTGTTAATCACGTGATGATCTGAATTAACAAAGGCAGCTGAGTGCTTTGGACCTTTTAGTTCGGCGATCTTCATCAAATAACGTTGCACCTTGCCATATGTGAGCCTGTGCCCTTATCATAACATCCAAGTCCATACTGAAAGAATCTGTTTTTTCTTGTGATATAAGGAAAATAAAGTAATTAAGTTAAAATTGAAAAAATCACTTTTCTTTTAGATTGTGTGATATTTAACAAATCACTAAAAGTCTGCTTTAAATGTAAGAATGTTTGTTTTTAACTGATGACATAGTATGTGCAGTGAATGCTACTTCCTCAATGCACTTGGCTTTTTTCACTCCCTACCTGATATGATTTATGAGGGTTTTTTTATGTTCTTCTCATGTTCAGTCTGCCAGTACCTAATATAAAGCATGTTATAATCTAGAATTTCATTAACTATGGTTCTTGTCTTGTGGTATTTGTTTTGCAAATACACTCTGGTACCCTGTAAAACTACACCAGAAATAATGGATTCAAAGTAATGTAAGGAAGTATTTGCTTATGTTTCGCTAGAAGGAATTTACAAAGTGTAAGAGATTATGTAACCTATAAAAAAACAACAAAGATAAACAAATGTTAAACTTACAACAAACATCTTGGTAATATAATTTAACATTATATTTGTACACATAATTTTTTAAATTAAAAACATAAACTTTGCGTCATGGCAGATCTTCTGTTACTGAGCACTTGATGCTTCATACATATATAAAGTGTGCACAAAATCCTCTTGCTATGTCCAAAATATGCCTTTGCCATAATCTAAGGACATCTGTAGCCTTGCAAAATGTAATGCACTGTAATTAATCACTGCCACATTTGTGTTGGAACAGTATGTGCTATAATAAATTATAATGCACCTCTGAAAGTGCACTGTTGAGAAAACTAAAAATAAAAAAGGAAAAGTATTTAAAATATTAGATGTAACATAACAATTACAACATAAAACTTTAAATAGAGACAACATAAAGTTATTTTATACTATTACTATATATACTGTATTTGGTTGACATCTACATACAAGGCAATGTTCAAGATCAAATTCTAGTCATAGGAGGGAAATGAACTGACAACCTTTTGGTTTAAATTCCTGTGGTAGAGTGTAATAAAATGAGTAATATCTAGAATATAGGTTGATAAATAATTTGTATGTCCTTTTTTTTGTAAAATTAGGTTTATACTTCTATAATGTTTAAAAGGAAGAAAGCTGTGTAACCAGCTGTGACTTTAGCACATTTATGACCTACTAGATCAGATAACATTTTTGTTGTTTTGTGGTGGATGGGCGAGTTAACCAAAGTGGACCAGGTATAGGTATAACCAGTTTACATTCTTTTGAGCGTACAAGTCCAGTACCCCAAGAAGAAAGCCTGGACTGAAATGCAGGTTTGAACCCGAGTCATTGTGAAAAGGGACTAAATAAACCATGGGAGCGTCCTTGCACCCTTTGTTCCAAAGGCATACCAAGAAGGTTGAACATAAAGGAATAAAGATAGGGAAACCAAAGAAGTCTCTTCTTTCTTCCATCATCCCTCTCAGCATCACCAATGTAGAAGTGCTACAGTCTCTGTCAATCAATTCAGATGCTATGGTAAGACTGAACAAAATAAGACAGTATGCTGTCTGGTAGAATGTCATCCATGTGGTATTAATATAATTTCATATGGTCATTTTAACTCTATTATTTTTTGGGAATATTGTCTATAATACATAATTAAAAGTGTAACTTTCTCCTGCCTATTCTTTTACTCTATCTATTTGCCTGGTGTTATAGATGTAAAAGAAAGGGAGGAGAAAGTGCTAAACTACAGTACTTGACAGTGTGGCAAGAGTATAAGATTTAAGAAATTCTGGTAAAATCTTCATAATAAAGAATATAGACTCACCTAGGACTCTTACAACAAAACAGTACAAACCTTACCAATACATTATGATACATCATAAAGATAATTAGGGGATATTTATTCAGTTCAGAAAGTCTGTATGGATAATATTCCCTTCTTTAATACCAGTTGACCTGTCACTATGACCAAAGCATACACCAGACTTCAATGCAACTGGATCTACATAAACTACTGTTAATCTGTTGAAGCCCTGGTGCACAGTCATAGTTCAGTTTTTTGAACGATGCCAGTAATTTATATCGCTCGATCATTTTTAAAGAATTACTTTAAAAAATTGTGGTATAGTATGGTAAAATAGTTCATGGTTGTGTATATACAGCATGCATTTCTTTTTTTCTTACTATTTATTAAAAGGGCTTAATTTGCTGCAAGCAGCAGTAGTATTGTGAGTTGCTTAGACAGTAATCTAATAAAACCCACAAAAATGTTTTGAGCACATTTGATATTCAGTTTTGCTGAGTTATGTTCATCTATTAACTGCCATGGAAAAAGAATTACAGCAAGAGTAATGGTGGTAATGAGCAAGGATTTAAATTACACAGTACAAGAATATGGAATTCCTTATTCAGTAGCACATCAGAAGGATTTTTTGTCATATCTCTTGTGTTTTATGAATGTAAGTGAACTAGCCAGATTTTTTTTTTCTCAATCAGTCTGCAATGAAATTATTTGGCGTTCTTGTCATTTAAACTGTTCATCCAATCTCTATTTTTCTATTCTTTTTATATTTTATTCTGTGCTTTATTATTTATTATTAACCATGTGCTTAATAAAAAGTCCTTCAAAACCATAGATGCATAATGTTATCAAGTATGAATAAAAACTGTCGAAGCTTGCAAAAGAAGAAAGAGAAATGTATATCAAATGGAAGATTTAGGGTTCAGGGGAGGGTCAGACACAAACTAATGGTAGAGAAATCTAAAAAACACTATTAAAAAATATTTACTTTATATTTACTAAAAAGACGGCAAACACATAGTTGTGTTTGTCTATCAAAGGCACTTCATAAATAAAGATTCAGTGATTTGTAAATAGACAGTACAGTATCACCCTAATTAGTGCTGCTGTCTCAGAATCCTTTTAAAATCCTGAATTCAAATCCCAGCATATACAGTGCGCTCTCTGAGTGGAATCTGCATGCTATCCTTTTGTTCTCATAGGTTATTTCTGGGTACTTCAGTTGTCTCCTGAATCCCAAAGCAATACAGGTTAGATTGGTTGTGAGTGCTCTTTGTGATGAAATAGCACCCAATGACAGTTGGTCTCTGACTTATACTGTACCTCTTTCTGCCGGGATACGGTCTAGCACCGTCACCCTGCCTTGTCAATATGAAAAGGGAAGTAAGCTGGCAAAGCTCATATAAAGAGAGACGAAAACACAACTCATCAAGAGTGACTTATGGTGCCATGCTAACTTGAAAAAAAGAGCACCACCTCGGGGAGAGACTCTTGTGTGTTTGATGAGGAAGTATTGCAAGTGGTAATGTGACCCAGGAGGATTCAGGTAATATTTTTCAAGATGCTACAGGGCAAGTAACGCAGTAGGTGCCAGGGATGTCCAGAACTAGTGTAGGATAAGCACTGTAGCCATTGACAGGGATCTTGATTCCTACATCTAAAGCCAGTGTTGGCAGAAACAGGGAACACCTCCTGGCTAAACATAAGGAAGCAGCACATGGTCCCAATGTCAGGAGTGGGTTTGGGTTTTGCCCCTTAGTGCCTCCTTTTGCTGGTACTTTGTCACAGCTGCTCTTGTCAGTATCTCTTGCTATGCAATATTAATCATGCAACAATTACATTATGGGAGCAGCATTGAAAATAAAAGATGGAGAGTAATTATAGAGATTTTCAACTTATAATGGTGCTTATTACACAAACCCTCAATTTAGACCACCAAATTTTTATTTTTTTATTTTTTAGTGTTTTGACTTGTTATGACTCTTTCCTTGTCTTTGGACTCTTTATTTCATGTATTTAGATTCCTTTGTCTGATTTCATGCCTTTTTTGTTTTTTGAACTGAATTATAGACATAAATAAAATACAGGGTCTTCTATGTATTTACTCTGGATTTTGTCCTGACTGCATGTCCATTGGCATCACAGCAGTGCAGTGTTAGTGTTGACATTTTAAAGAGCCTCAAGGGGGTATTGTGTTTTCTGGAGGACATTTACCACTACAGCCTTCTTCCATCAAACAGTTTCTTGGTCCAAGCTTGGTTTTGCCAGTCAATTAACAAAAAAAAACCAAAAAAAAAACAAACAAATTCCCCATGATAACATTTGAATCACTTTTAACTTTCCACACTATTAGGCCTTTGTATTTTGAATGTATTTCCATAGTTCATATGGTGGTTGTGAGAAGCCCCAACAATCAGGTCTGTCTTAACATATTGGCACAATGGGCACTGGCCGGGGGCCTCAGGAGCAAATAGGCCTACAATTTTTCTGATTCCTATGTATGTTTCTGTTTTGCTATCAAAACATGAGCCCCAGCACACTACTTTGCTTGGGGGCCTATGATGCTGTTAAGACAGCCATGCTTGCAATAGATTATTTTATTAGAATACATGTACACTATAGTTACCGTCAATAAACAAAACTAGCAACCAAGGTCATGAACAATTCTTAGAGCGCCATTGTGTTCAACTTTCATTAAGAATGGAGCAGATTCGTAACTTATCTAAGGACTCTAGGAATTCCTATAAATAAAGTACTAAGGACAATTAATGTATTTTTTTATTTATAAAAGTTGCTTCAAGTTCTTCATCTGAATCAATTTCAAACTCTGGTGTCTATGATCATGCATGGGGTAAGGTAAATAATACCTATGACTTATAAACGGTTTCATTACTTAGTATTCTTGTATGGTTAAAGATGGTCAATCTGCTAAGCTTTATGGATATGTTTGCAAGACACATCATAGGAGGGCAATCTAGTCTGAGTTTTTGTTCTTTGTCATTTATTTTTTTCCTGTATTTTGTTTAATTGTGTTTGGAGAGTCATATGCAAATTACATGACTGGAAATGCCTCAGGCAGCATATTATTTTGTGTATGATTAATGGGACAGATGTCAGTTTTTATACTAACAAAAGTGTTCACATCTAATTGATTGGTAAATTTGAATTAGCCCAGCATGGGTACAATAGTGAATTTGCACTGTGTTAGACTAGCACTCTCCACAGTGTAAAAACCTCTCATAGGATAAACAGCATTATGTTTTTATATATTATGGTGGATTAATTAAAAATGGAACTGATACATAAATCAACATTTTAGTATTTTGCAATATTTAGCAAAAGTTTGAAATTCAGTAAAGGGATGCCAAGAAATATCTTTCTCTACTAAATAAGTGTTATTTATATTTAGTACTTAATTATTGTTTAATACTTATTTTTCACTTTATGCCAGTTATTTTAAATTTAGATCTTTAAGTATCTTGTGAATTTTAAGAGATTAATAAGTATGAGGTTTAAAATACAAAAGTCCATCACACTAAGATGCATTTTTTTTTTTTATCGTTGTTGAAATTAGTCCATCTTTGGAGAAATATGCTTTTTCTGATTATGCTGTAAACATCAATGTGACATTTGTAAGGTTTCAGAAATAGAGCAGCAACTGGTGATTTCTAACGCATTAGTCTTTGAAATGAAAGACGAGAAACAAAGAACCTCCAGTGTGATAGTAAATGCCAGGTCAGGGAATGAGTAGGCAGTTTAAATGGCATATATGCTGTGCACTTGACGCCGGAAAATGCAAAGTTATTTCACTTGATCGATCAAGGTTGAACTCATCAGCCTGTTTGCAGCAATGAAACAGAAATCTCTGTGCTTCATTTCTTTGATATTTGTACACTTATTTTTAAAAGTAGTAGCAGATGAATGAAAAACTGGAGTCTAGCTGTTACATACCTTGATGTATACCAGGCATTGTTTATTGTGCTATGTGGAAGTTTCTAGCAAATACTGCATTATAATTGTTTCACCTCCTCTCTGTTGTGCACTAATGTGCCTGTAGACTGAGGAATAGTATACAAGTGAATTAATGTATAAAGCAAGGCAGCCTTATTTATTCACAAACAAATTAAGACAATAACTGTTTAGGAGGGTTACTGTTGTGTTTCATCCAGGGTCCTCAAGGCTGGGGTTGAGATTTGTCATTCACATGCCTGTTTTGTTATTTTTTTACGCTAACATTGTTGATTATTTGCTGTATTTATGTCTATGTGATTTTTTCCATTTGTTGTATGCTATGTGGTTGATCCCCTTAGAAGCGAGACCACCTACCCATCGCTAACAATGGACTGCCCTCAACTCTATGTAGGCTGAGGTCACATGCTGCTAATTGAATGTGCTGGCATTTTTTCAGTTTTTCTTGTGTTTATTTGGCATTTGTTGTGTATTTAACTGGATTTTTGAATTTATGCTCTGTTTTTGACTTCACCTTCTGGATTTGTGTTTTGGGGCTTTATTGTCAAGGATTGCCTTTGCCTTTGCAGATAACCCTTGCTGTGCCTTTTGCGCTCTCCTGACCTTCATTGTTTTTCTGAGAATTTTTTCTGAAAAATAAATCTTTTTATTTATTATGATTTTATGTTGACCTTTTTGTGACAAGCTGGGTATTTACAGTCCCCCACCCCTACCATAAGCAGGCCTTTCAAAGTATTTTTGGGATGTTTATGATTATGAACCCCAAGTCCACCACAGTTTTCTCTTCTCCAATAAAACATTAATCTGGGTGAAATTTAAATACCATTGTTTTTCTTTTCTAAAGCCATGCTAGGAATGCAGTGTTTGGGGAAAAAAACCCTCCAGTTTACTAGGGGTCATTAATGAACTGTACTGGCAGCAACACTGACCAGGGTTTGTGTCCTGGGTTCTTCCTCATTGGTTTACATGTTCTGCCTTCAAGTCCTCTGGCATCCTCCCACAGTCTAAACACATACAGGTTAAGTGGAGTGGTGATGCAAAATTGTCCCTAATGTGTATATGGTGTGTGTTCCTCTGCTATTGTTCCTGCCTTACACCTTATGCTTGCTGGGATAGGCGCCATCCTCCCACGATCCTGCTTAGGATTAAGCGGGTTTAAAAATGGTATGGTATGTATAATTCATCTCAGAGTTGGAAATGTGTGGAGTAGGTAAGATGTAAATTCAATCTGGTGTATTTAAAAAAAAAAGTTAAATCACTAAAACAAATGAGAAAAAAACTGACACTGCTGAAATCCTGCCATTCTATTAAGATTTACATGTATATTTGAAAATTTGCCTAATTAAAATAACCACCAGCTACAGTAATTTATAAAAGAGTGCTAATTATAATCTTTCATATGCTTCTTTAAACAATAATTTGAAGTTTTTGACAAAAGCAAAATACCTGACTAAAACCTTTGACACCAGCACAACTCAGATGGTAATTTGCCTTTGTTCCACTCTGATATTAACCTGGAGTGGTGTTTATTTTTACTGTACATTTTATAAATGCTGGTTGATCCATGTTACTGAAAAGTTAACTACCTACTGTCCAGCCACCAACTGATACATAAATCAGGAGAATACATGACAAACCAGGCATGAGTTTAAAGTAAAGATTTAATGCTTATTGCTGCATCACTTTCAATAGGCCTTTACTTCTTGTACCATCAGTAATTACTGTTAAAATAACTAAAGAATAAATGTACATTATGTGGAATTTAAAAATCAGAGGTCTAGGTCTGTTACGTAATACCATCCACTTGCTTTCTTACTGGTTTTCATCATTACCAGTCCAGGTTGACTAATTTGATAGGGAGTGTTAAGCCATGCTTCAGTCTTTCTAACCCAGAAAGGCACTTCTAGTCAAATAAGAATTGTACTCAATTTAGGAAGTAGTGGCATATAAGTCAGTCTAAAGTCCTTGTGTGAGAGGACATATACGATAGTTTACTCTGACTTTATAAAAGTCCTTTTATAATATTCTTAATAATCTTAAAGAAGGTACTGTCTAATATTAATTTTGATTGCAAGCTAATTAATTGTTAGGGAACAGGTTATATAAAAAGGTAATACTCATTTTCTGGGTTACAGTCATTAATTCTGTGCAAAGCATCAACAGTGAGCAAGATGAGAGAGGTGAGATGAGCAAGAGTGAGTGTTTGAGTGAAAGGAGCTCTTTGTATCCAGTTGCATTCTCATATGAGAATCCCTAAAGAGGGAGTTTCTTCTGTATTCACCTCTTTTATTCCTAAGGGACATCTCTGGTGTACTATCCAGTAATTAATGAATATTCTACTGTATGTCTTCCAAGAAAATTGTACTGCATAATGTATGACTAATGATTTCTCAGATAGTATTACTAATAGCTTTTAAAAGCAAAACTGCTTGGCAATGAAGTTGACTAGGCATATTTTCTGGGGCTATTGGACTGTACATATTATGTTACTCAATTAATGCAAGGGAAATCATATTTTAAATTGTTGCTAGAGAAAAATTCATACTGACAAATTACATTTTAAATTTTTAAACTTGTGTTTTGCTGATTACAGGGCTTCAAATTTTGTCTTGCATTTACAGCTTCAAGGCATGTCTAATACAGAAAAATGCAAATGGTTGTTGATACGTGAATAAGTACAGTATAACTAACCTAGCCGAGTTCACAGTTGTAGAAAAAATGTTAAAGACTATGTGAGTAACAGAACATACAACTGAGAAAAGAAACCTTATTAAAGGGATGATATTTGTAAAGGTAAAAATTAACTACTTGTGATTTCCTCTTCCACTTTATTCCTTCCTGCATGCCCAATGTCTTTTAATGTCTTCTCTTAAAGCAAGTTGCTTAAGAAAAAAATGGATACAGTCAACTAATTTGAATCTACCACCAGATAAGACCAACCTTTATACCCACTTACTGCAAGACAAAGTATTTGGAGGATCATATTATTAGGCACTGCTGCCTCACAGTAAGGAGATCTGGGTTCACTTTCTGGGTCCTCCCTGCATGGAGTTTGCATGTTCTCCCCGTGTCCGTGTGGGTTTCTTCCGGGTGCTCCGGTTTCCTCCCACAGTCTAAAGATATGCAGGTTAGGTGTATTGGCGATCCTAAATTTGATGTTGCAGAATGAGAGCACTAGGAAGCCATAGAAGTAAAAGACGCCTTTCATTAACCACAGGGATTAACTTCTGTTTAGAAAGTGGTTGCATCAAAAACCTGTAGCCACTGTAACTCTGTAGGAACTTCCTTAGCCATTCAGTAATTTTAATGGAATCACATAAGACTATTTCTTCTAGTAAGAATATTTTTACTAGAATTATTCAATGTTTTATTACATGATTCATGTATTTGACTGAGGAACAAGCCCATTAGTCATCCATTCTAACTCAATTTTCCATGCACTAAGTAACAAAAATGATTCTATATCTGTGACCTTGGTTGCTGACACTGGGATAGATTTTTTCTTTTTGCCAGATTGTATGTTTAATTCTAAAAATATAGCTAATAAACTATGTAGGGCATCATCCAGTCCTTTTATCCTAAAATGTAGGATGCATACCTTCCCTGTCAAATATTTTCTTTTTCACAACAACAACAACATTTATTTATATAGTACATTTTCATACAAACAATATAGTTCAAAGTGTTTTACATGATGAAGAAAGAGAAAAACAACAAAATAAATAAGAATGGAAATTAGGGAGCACTAATTAACATAGAATAAAAGTAAGGTCCGATGGCCAGGGAGGACAGAAAAAACAACAAAAAAAAAAAAACAACAACCTCCAGATGGCTGGAGAAAAAAATAAAATCTGCAGGGGTTCCAGGCCACGAGACCACCCTGCCCCCTCTAGGCATTCTTCCTAACATAAATGACCTCAATCAGACCTCATTGTATTCAGGGTTCTCATGGAAGAATTTGATGATGACGGTCATGTGGACTTCACTGACCTAACCAACCATTACAGTTATTCTTACTTTTAATACAAACAAAAAATATTCCCCAAACAAATGGCTCCAATTATAACTCATAGACAGACGTATATACATATAATATTCATATTATCCACTGAGCAAAGTAACCAATGTGTCCTATGCTAATTGTCAAGGCAATTTTGAATGCTTTTCATCAATCTGTATATTATTTAAAACAAAAACTTCACGCATAATGTAAAAACATAATTCTTTTAAATTATAATCTTAATTTAAAGATCCTCAAATTCCTAAATCTCATTTATTCTTATGTCTTATTTTATGATTTAGCTATTGCCTAAATACAGTATACTGTATGTACTGCTTGCGCCACCACCATCTACTCAAAGCACCGTGATGTTCCAACAATGATGGATGGATTAAAAGCCAGAAGTCTGTATGATGATCAACATCAAGTGACTCTGTGAGAACCCTAACTACAAAGAGGACTATTTCATTCATGTTAGGTAGAATGCCCAGAGGGGACTGGGCAGTCCCGTGGCCTGGAACCCCTGCAGATTTTATTTTTTTCTCCAGCTGTCTGGAGTATTTTTTTTTTTTTTTTTCTGTCCACCCTGGTCATCGGACCTTACTCCTTTTCTATGTTAACTAATGTTGTCTTATTTTAATTTCTTATTTTGTCTTTTATTTTTCTTTTCTTCATTATGTAAAGCACTTTGAGATACTTTTTGTATGAAAATGTGCTATATAAATAAATGTTGTTGTACTGTATATAGTTTTAAAATATAAGATTTTAATTAGACAGCACGTATATTTGGAACTTTAAAAAAAATCTTAATCTATGACTCTGCCTCTCCTAAATGAGTAAAGGACAAAGACATACACTAGATCTAATAATCCTAATGTGATCCTCATTCCCCTTTTGATGAACCCATTCAAAAATAGCAGTCCATTATTGCGCATTACTATGACAGGCTTTTTATTTTTCATGCTTTTTTCACCACAATGGTATCTATATTCAGGACTCCTGAACTATGATTTTGTAATTCAACATACTGTAGCATTTGTGGCATAGAGAAGTGTTTAAATCTAGGTATTATGTCTGTCAAATAGCTAATAGTGGTAAACTGTCAATACAGTGACTATTCAGCATATACATAATATGTCAGGGAGTAATACAAACATGATTCATTTATACTACATGCTATAAATCCTACTTTGCCCTGAGTGAGAAAGGATTCTGCATCTCTTTCTGGATAAAATAAAAAAAATCCTAATTATAAATAATTGGTCTTATTGACACTTGGATTGCTGATGTTAATTTGGAGTAGTAATAGATGATTCACTAAGTGCTGAACAATTTATATGTGTATTTACAGTATATATATGATATATTGATTGATAAATGTATACATCAATACACACACACACACACATATATATATATGTATATTTGTGTGTTTGTGTGTGTGTATTGATATATACATACCTTGTGGCAGTCAGCTGGGGGCTGTGCCCAGCCGGGATGCCTGGAAGGACCGGGAGAGGGACTATGCCACCCCCGGACCACGAGAGGGCAGCCGCCCTGGTTTGTGTGGGGGCCATGGGAACAGAGCATGGAAGCTCAATCCTGTAAGTGCCCGTGGCCACCGCCAGGGGATGCCCGGAAGATTGAGGAGCCCTGGACATCAGCACTTCCACCACACCCAGAAGTGCTGCCAAAAGGATTACCAGGGACACCCGGAGTGCTTCTGGGTGCTCATGCGGCACTTCCGCCACACCAGGAAGTGCTGCTGGAAGATTGTCAGAAGGCACCTGGAGCACATCCGGGTGGATATAAAAGTCGGGAGGAAGAGGACAAAGCTCAGGAGAGAGGAGCAGAGGTGGTGAAAGGAAGGACTGTTGAGAGGCCTGGAATTAAGGGTGTTTGGTGCAAGGGCACTGTGTGTTGTGCGGGACTTTATTCGTGTAAATTGTGTAAATAAAAATGTGTGTGTTGGACTTATCGGCGTCTGCCTGTCTGTGTCCGGGCTGAAAGTCCACAACCTATATATATATATATATATATATATATATATATACTAATAAACGGCAAAGCCCTCACTGACTCACTCACTCACTGACTGACTGACTGACTGACTGACTGACTCATCACTAATTCTCCAACTTCCCGTGTAGGTAGAAGGCTGAAATTTGGCAGGCTCATTCCTTACAGCTTCCTTACAAAAGTTGGGCAGGTTTCATTTCGAAATTCTACGCGTAATGGTCATAACTGGAAGTTGTTTTTCTCCATTTACTGTAATGGAGTTCAGCTGGAGGGGCGGAGTTTCGTATGACATCATCACGCCTCTCACGTAATCACGCATTACGTAGAAAGCCAGGAAGAGCTACAAAACGCGCTTTAGAAAACATGCATTATATAATTAAGAAGGCAGCGAAACAATTAGAAGCGAGCGACTGACATATAAAACCATATTCAGCGGCTCACGTGAACTGACGCAGTGCGCAGACAAAAAATAACAGTTCCAAAGAGTGCTGAACAAAAACCGAATTACACTGCTACGCTCAAATAGATAAACCACACGCAGTGGCGCGATAGTAAAGCATTCGCCTGTAGCGCCCACGTCCGAGGTTCGATTCCCGAGAGGGGATGCACTAAGTATGTACGCGCGCTTCTCGATTTATTTTAACCTCGCATCACCTTAGTTTGAGACGTATGAAAATGCATGCGGTTAACGCAGAAAGACAGATCACCTATTCACCTATTGAAGCTTCATGAATAATGGATACTTTATTCGCGATCAATGATTGTTTTGGTAAAGCCATACTCTGTGTATTCATTAGATGAACGGTAAAAAAGTAAGAGCGAGGGGACGGTAACTTACTGAAGCACACAAGCAAAACCACAATAGCACGCGGGCTCGATGTACTGACTTGCGCGATCACATTCCAAAAACTATTTCTTTTCAAGTTCTATTTAGTCCATATGAGTCAAACTCAAGGCCCACGGGCCACATCCGGCCCGGCGTGTAATTATATCCGGCCCGCGAGATCATTTTATATACTGTATTATTGTTATTAATGGCCCGGGTATATGAAGCGCTGGTAACACAATAAACTACAGATCCCATAATGCAGCGCTTCAGCTGCCTTGCCGAACACTTACCGCGTTGCTGCAAGTTATTGTGAAGCTAGCCCACACGATGCCGAAGAGAAAAGTTGATTCTGAAAATACAGCCTTTACAAACCTATGGGAGGCTGAGTATATGTTTACTGACATTGCCGGTTAAACCTGTGTGTCATTTGTGGAGCTAATGTGGCTGTAATTACAGAATTTAATCTTTACAACGACTGACAAACACAGAATGTAACTTGAACACAACACATCGTACAAATACGACCCTGATTGAAACAAATAATGATAATCGAATCCTTGATCACAGCAACACTCACAAAGCAATTACTGTATATTGACAATCATGTTACGTTATTTTTAAAATGTTCCCTTTTCTTTTTCATAGCTTCTTTAACACACTACGTCTCCGCTGCGAATATATATATATACCCCGATCTACATACTCTCAAATAAATAAGCCACACACCGTGGCGTAATTGTAGAGGCTTCGCCTCTATCGCCTACATCCGAGGTTCGATTCCCGAGAGTGGATGTACTGAGTATGTACGCGTGCTTCTCGGTTCATTTTAACCTCGCATTTCCTTGGTTTGAGACGTATGAAAAAATATGCGGTTAATGCAGAATCATGTTACGTTATTTTTAAAATCTTTCCTATTCTTAGCACAAGCACAGCTGAGAAGCTTCGATGCATGTACTCCATAACAAAAAATAACGCATTTAATCACATTTTCAATTCCAAGCAAAGGGGAACTTTTGTCAATGCATGATTTCCTGGTACATCGATTACACTGATGCACACATCACAGCTACAAAAATGTTACACTCGGAATGAAGCGCGTTCCTGATCGGAGGAAAATTTTATTTCAAAAAACTACCCGAGCGAAGCCTTCATAAAAGCATGGTTTTGTGCACAGTGAAAACCAAGCAAAATTAGATGCATTACAGAAAGCGGACTTTGTGGCTCTTACTGGGGATCATTGGACTTCCGTGACCGTTAGTAATTCTAATTACATCTAATTACAAAATGTTCAATGATCACACTGTTTTAGCCTAATGTACAAAATAATTTTGGCTAAGGTTACTCAGAGTTTAAAGATTAAGTTGGTCAAATTGCCTTTTATGTTTCTGACTTATTTTTTTAAGAAGAAAAACTGCACTTTATGTTGAAATTTTGGTTATTATTATTTAAAGACAATACCATTCTGAAAATGTACTTAAAGTACTTAAACTACCACTTTATTTTTAAGTCTGCCCAATTTTAACCAGGGATGATATTTTTGTTTCTGTTTTGAATTCAAATGCAGTTTAAAAGCATTTTTTTTTTTCAGAAATTAAAAGAGCTTGAGTTTACAATATTCATGTCCATATCTATTATTTGATTCTGTCGCCCACTAAAACCCTTTTAAATTAAAAAAACACATTTGCGATTTGGGGCAAATTTACATGTGCGATTACATACGATTAATCAAGATTAATTATTACACAGCCTCTAATTAATTGGATTAATTTTTTTAATCGAGTCCCACCCCTAATATATATATATGTAGATTTGTATATATATATATATATATATGTATATACAGTATATATGTAGATATGTATATGTGTCTATATGTATATATGTGTTTGTGTGTATATATATGTGTATATATGTATATATATGTGTGTGTGTGTATATATATATGTGTATATATGTATATATATTTATATGTATATATATATATATATATATATATGATGTGTATATATATGTTTATATATGTGTGTGTGTGTGAGTGTATATATATATATGCCAGCAACACTCATGACAATGACAAAACAATTATATTGTCAATCATGTTACGTTATTATTAAAATGTTTCCTTTTCTTTTTAGTTCTCTGCTGCCAAATGCGGGTATTTTGCTATGTATATATATATATAGATAGAGAGAGAGAGAGAGAGATGACAACAACACTCATATCAATGACAAAACAATTACATTAACAATCATGTTACATTATTTTTAAAATATTTCCTTTTCTTTTTCATAACTTCTTTAACACACTACTTCTCCGCTGCGAAGCGCGGGTATTCTGCTAGTATATATATATAAGAAATACTATTCATGACAATGTAATCTTTATTTAAATAGGAACTTACAAATGGTGACATCAAAACCCTCAGTCAGTTAATCATTATACTCAAAAGAGAAAGTATTCACAACAAAATAATGCTGTCATGAATCAGGAACTTTAGAAAAGCTGGGTAAATACCAAATTTGCTTGCATAATTTACTTAAGTTGTGTGAATAGTGCTTTTACCAAAAACCACCTGTCAATCAAGAGGTTTGAGAGACAACCAAGCAGCTGAGCTGCTGACTGGACAGAAAAAGTGATCTTCCTGAATGGTTGGCAAGGCAGAAGAAGACATGGTTGGTTGGTCATATGGACAAAAACATTGCAGCAACCAATCTGCAAGATGGGCAGTTAGATAGAAGGAAGGCAGCTGGCTAAGTGCTAACTGACTGGACAGCTTGTTGAAGAAAAACATGATAGCCTGAACCTTGCAAAAAGAGGGAGATATGTATTTTATCTTACTCTTGCCAAAAGATAAGGCATGTGTTTGTCATTAACTTTCGTTGTAATTATTATCACAGATGATACTAGGCACAAATCAGATGGGCACACATTTTTATCTGAAGACTATTGTGATCTAATGAATAGCACAACAAGAAAATCAAAAAATTACACTGTTTTCTAAACCAGTTTTAAATAAACTAGCTCTGCTACCCATCTAAGATGGGTTGAAATCTTAATAATCAACACAGATCTCAGTGTTAACATTAGCAGTGTACCATGTATGCATATTTCTCTGTTATATACCATTTGGTATGGGATTCAAAAAAGCAATGTTTGTGATACGACATCTATTGGAATGACAAATGTAAAGCAATTTCGATTTCTAAAAATGTTTATGATGCACTGTCTTTAGGAATGACAGAGACATAAAAACTGGAAAGACACACTGACGCTTATTTTTTATTAAGGTGTATGTGCCCATTTGCTATTAACTGAGGTCATTAAAAATTCTGTAGTGTGATTTACAAGCTAATGATGATGCTTGGTCATAATAGCATATTAAGCCAGGGTTAAAATGTGAACAAAACTAATCTAGTGAAATATGTTACTACTCTACACAAAAGAAAAGTATACTGTAGTCTATGATTAATCTGCTTTTTCCATGCTCTTTATTTCTACTACAATTTCATAAACAAATTAATATTCCTTTCTCATACAAAAATATTGCTTGTAGTCATTTAAAATACTGTTTTCATAATTCAATGTTTTTATACGAAATTGTTTTTATAGTCATATTTCCAGTATGGGGCGGCACGGTGTCCCTAGTGTGTGCTTGATGTGTGTGTGTGTGCCCTGCGGTGGGCTGGCACCCTGCCCAGGGTTTGTTTCCTGACTTGCGCCCTCTGTTGGCTGGGATTGGCTCCAGCAGACCCCCGTGACCCTGTAGTTAGGATTTAGCGGGCTGGATAATGGATAGATGGATGGATTTCCGGTATCTATATATATAATTGACTAAGTCGCCCGACCATGGGGTATGCACGACAGAGACCATGGGATACGCATGACAGAGTCACACCCACCAACTCTAAGACAATGGGATACGCACGACAGAGCCCCGCCCGCCAACTCTAACCCTCCTCCCACGTTCACCCTCGCTCTCGAGGCATGCGCACTGCCTGCTCATGTGCCCACACGCAATACCTCACCAAACATTGTCTCTGCTACAGTCTCTGCTACAGTCCACATACACCTCTGAGCCACATTGACTTTTCATTGTTCTTTTCGGTTCCGGCTGCTTTTCTATATATATAATCGACCAAGTCGCCCGACCATGGGGTACACACGACAGAACCCCGCCCGCCCACTCTAACCCTCCTCCCGCGTCATGGGGAACGCACAACAGAGCCCCGCCTGCCAACTCTAACTCTCCTCCCGCTCCACCCTCGCTCTCGAGGCATCGACTTCTCAACTGTCACTCCGGAACAACTCAGTACGCGAGCTATATTAAGTGTCACCAACGAAGACTCGCTACACCTTAATGAACAAGTACTGAAACTTATCCCTACCGATGAAGTAACTTTCACCAGCATTGACTCCATGGTCACAGATGATCCTGCAGATCAACTTTCATTCCCCGAAGAATTTCTTAACAGTCTTACTCCCACTGGCATGCCTCCGCATAAACTCAAAATTAAAATTGGTTCAGTCATCATGCTTCTCAGAAACCTCATGCCAGCAAGAGGTCTCTGTAATGGCACTAGACTGACTGTTACCAGCATTCACCGCAATGTACTGGAGTGTAAAACTATTACAGCTGCTACCTCACAAACTGTCCTTATTCCCCGGATTTCCCTGACCCCATCAGATTCAAATTTGCCTTTTACTTTTACATGCAGACAATTTCCTGTTAGACTGGCCTTTGCAATGACAATTAATAAGGCACAGGGCCAAACTTTCAAAAGGATATGCCTGTATCTGCCAAAACCAGTTTTCAGTCACGGACAATTGTATGTTGCTCTCTCCAGAGTTCCATCTTTTCATTCACTCACAGTCGTATCCTCAAACCCACCCCATTTGGACAACTATGTCTTTCAGGAAGTGTTCACCCATCAATAAATAATTATGAGGCGTATACTACGCCACGGGTTGGCTAGTGCAAGTATAATACACTATTATAATGGCGGTATAAACCTGTTGATGGCCTGAAAACATTTGAAACTTGTGAAACAAATGTCAATCTCACCACAGAAAGCTGCAATACATTGATAAGACAAGCTGAAGAAATTACTAACCTTAAAGCCAAAGTAGTCTAAGTCATTTTATAGGCTTCTAGGATACTTTGACTTCCTGTGATTAGTATCACTGACACAAGTTTAGTCAGTAGTTAACTGTACAGGAGAGGGTGGAAAATCAATTAATGCTCAAATTAATTCTTTAATGAGAATAGGACACGGTATCTTGAAATGATTTTGTGCAGATTTTGAAATACTTCAAACACATTTCAAGGTATCTTAAAATAATTTCCTGAACAATTTCCTATGCTTTCAATGGGACCTCCTGTCATTTTAAGAATCTATGAAATGCATTTGAGATAGCTCATGATGCACATGAAGCTATTGTAAGATATTTGGAGATGCTTTTCAGATATCTCAAAATGGTCTCGGTGTTACTTAAAGTTATCTAAAAATGTAGTTAGGATATCATAAAACAGATTCCAGATATCTTCATATTGACTGACATTTGAAATATCTAAAATATATATTTTTTGACATTTTAAATTAATTTTCTGATATGTTAAAATTAAATTCTGCTACAAGGTATATTGTAAAATGTTTGGACCATCTACTATGAAGGGGAACAGATATAATGCAGTAAAAATAATTCAAACAGCCATGGTCAATATTCAGAATTTTGGTCCATTTGGATATTGCAAGTCAATATGAGTGAATGCACATTTCTCCAAACTGAAAGCAAGAGTGTTAAATACTAGTAAAGAATGAAAGAGGAAATTTAATTCTGGTGGGAATTTAGATGTTAATAACTAAAAAAAGAGTTCTTAACCTGCAGGCATAGCAGTAGTGATCAAATACATGTAAGACTACATTGTACGGCTGAAATACTGTATATTCAAAACTATATTATACAGTTGAAATATATTCGATAAATATCATGTTAGGTTTGTTTAAATTCTACTTTATACTAGTGAGAATGCTTTTGGAGTCTTATGTGCAGTTCTGATCAAAACCTTATCATAAAAAATTTTGAAATGGTTGACATTAGCCAAAAAAAAAAAAATTGGGATTTTATTTTCCAAGTGTAATTGCCAGGAACAGTAATGTGAAAACATTGTAAATACCAAAAGGAGGTGCTCTTGAATTACACTTGGAAATTGCATTTCAATTTGAACCCAAAACAAGTTCTTCAATTCTACATAAGTCAACTATAGTAATATGCTTATTTCAAATGTAAACTGAAAACCAAGCACACTCTAGATTTTTACCTTAAGCCTATGACTTGATATTTGACCAAACAGGGATGAAATAACTAGGTGAATAGATATTTAAACAAATATGGACAATAGAAGAGTTAAAAAGTCAATTTTGTATATTGTCCAGTCCTAAAATAAATACTAGGGGAATTAAATAATAAAAACAGTTTATCCTGACTGTCTCAAGCTATAATACTTGAGTTTTTATACTTGTTACACCTGAAACAATTATATGCATACAAAATTTCAGATTTTGCTCTTTTTTTTGTCATGCTTAGTTTAGAGTTAGAGGCATCATTTTACATTTTTTTGGTTAAGGATATTTATAATTAATTCAGTGAAAGGTAATACAAATTAACTTTTAAGCAAAGATCTAAAAATTATACTTTGTTTATTCTGTAATTAAAAGGTACATTTTGATCTCCACATACTCTGGATGTCTGACTTTGTCTCTAGACTGTTTTAATTGGCCATTTATTCTCCAGTGCAGTTGGCAGAGCAGTTGGAGAAAGGTAAAAATTCAAAATGCAAATAACTGGTGCAAGAAAATGTCAGTTTTGTGGCAACCTGAACAGCATTAGTTATGAGGAATCTAAAAAGTATGCAATATGAAAAAAGATGTAAGCTATCATAATCTAGATATTATGATAGAAGCAGAATGTAACAATATCCTGGGCCCAAGTGCTACTGTATATGTATGAAGTTTGCAAGTTTAGAGTACTTCTATCTCCAAAAGGCATGTGTGGATCCTTAGTGTAAATTCTGGTTGCTTGTCTTATTAGAGTCCTGAGTAAGTATTGCCAGTTTTATCTCATGGTGACTCTTTGTCTCTTCCTCTCTTTGTCTCTCCCTGTCTGTCTTTTGCTCTTTGCCTTCCTGGAGCGTTATTTTTAGTATACCATGCACAGTAGTATCTACTGCTACCCCCTTGCCTTGGCTCCTGTCTTACCATGCTGCATGCAAAGGTACTCTTTCCTTGCAAGTGCAATACTTTATTGTAAAAATTTTCATGTGACTTTTCTTCACCTTGTCCTATTCTACTGTGGCCTTTAGTCCTAGCAACACATTCATCTATCCATTTTCTGAATAAAAATCTATATAAATATTGTATACCACATTGCATACAAATTTGTAGAAAATGCTTTAACACTGGATGGACTAAAACTCTGAAACTAATATCAATTATTTTAAAATCTCTCTTCAATCCTCAGTTTTACAGGAGCAGAAATCTAATTCTATATTAGAATTGTTTTTATGCCGAACACAAAAAATACTACATTATTAAGTCATTTATATATATTGTTTTCTGAGTGTTACTAACAAGAAATAAAAAATAAGATCCAGTTTACAGACACCTCTTGAAATATGGCAAAATTTATGCAAAAGATAAATATGACTTTATATTTCCACATAGTGTCAGATTACATTTAACACCTATTCTGAACCCTATTATTTTTAATAAACATCAAAAATTCATCAGTCAATTAAGTGTGAATTAAAATGTTTACATTTTACATAAAGAGATCTAATTATTATTATTTTGAACAAGACCACTGTAAGTGGTAAAACATGTTTTAAAATGGTTTGTCTTACATGGTCATCTGTTTTGCAGCAGGAGCAGGTTTTCCATTTTTCATACCCTCTGGCACCGGGGTGTTATAATCAGTTCTTGCAACAATGGTACCTAAAATAGAGCATTTCATCAGTCTAGATATCTCCCTGATTCAGAAGTATTTTAAAATGATTCTGATGTAAATATCTGGGCTCAAGATATAACATTATAACTGAACCCAGAAATAAGTTTTAAAATAACTATCCATGCCATTTTTGATATGAATGCTCATATCTCAGTCAGAGTATGAGATCGCATTACTACAGTCAGTCTGAGTTGACTCTTGTGTTGCCCGTGTTGTGAATGGATAGGGCGTTCTTCCTGACTTGCTCTAGAGTGTTTACTTGTTTCATTTCCAGGGCTCTCTATCTTTTGAATATACGTATGAAATATTTGGGTAAGTGTAGGTCCTTCAGCTAAATATAGCCCAGAAACTCCTAATCACCTAATATTTGCTAAATATCAAATGGTGTTAGATTTAAAGTTTAATTACTGTTATCAACTACAATGCTTGGTAACTTTCTTCATGTATCTTCAGTTGTCTTTGTCAAGAAATATCTCCATCTTTGTTCTATGTTCCTGTTGAAGAATTCTGTTCAAGAGCCTATTCTGGCAATATTGGGATTAAAGTAGGAACCAACCCAGCACAAACTATACTAATGGACACAATCACACACTCACACTTGCTCTCACTGACTGATGTCTTTGGGAGATGTGAGGGAAACTAGAGTAGAAACTACAGTCTCTGGTTTGCTCTATCTATCTATCTATCTATCTATCTATCTATCTATCTATCTATCTATCTATCTATCTATCTATCTATCTATCTATCATAACAATTAGTGCAATAAATTAAATAGCAATCTCTCTATTATAAAAAAAAAATTCTGGGAGAGAAAGACTAAAAGACTAGGGAGACGAGACTTGATCTTCACGTGAAGATCATGGAAGACACTTAAAAGACCTGCAAGACGAAACAGACTGGCCATGGAGCGTTTGGCGGGGACCTTAAACATGAGACTTTGTGCCAACAGAATGGCCCAGGACCGTCTTGCGGGGGCGTAGAACATGAGATTCTTGCAAGACACGCCCTACTTACAACCAATATCAAATAAGACCATAGGCAGCAAAACACTCAGTCGTGTAAAGGCTTTGAGTACACACAGATCCAGGGCTCTCTGCACATATAAAGCATATAAGGACAATATGTTATAGATACACACTGACTAAGTGAAAAAGAAAGAGCAGCGAGAAGAAAAGAGACTCAAAAGCATTGGAGAGAAAAAAAATGTAAAAAAGAAAAAGAATAATCTAGGTGCAAATTCAGAAAATAAGGAAAGTAATAATCAGCCCGGAACAAGTGGAATTGAAAAAAAAAACATGCCCAATCGGGCTTAGAATTAAAACACAAAGTAGAACTTCAGAAGATGTTCAAAAACATTGGTGCTATACACATGCAGAGCAGGTAAGAGATTATGAAAGCAGTGGAATTCGAAAGGCTCAAAAAAAAGTTGGGAGTGATACAAATGCAGAGAAAGTTAAAGAATATGAAAGCAGGAAAATTAGAAAGTATCAAAAAAAAAAAAGAAAGTGAAGATCGCAGTAGCGCAAACAAACAGAAATTATTACTCGAAAAAGGGAAAATAATCACCACGGACCAGGTGTCATTGAAAAAAAAGCAGAACAAACCGAGGTCAGAAATAAAAGACAAAGAGTACAAAAAAAAGTAAAACGTCATAAAGAGGTTAAAAAACAAGGGGGCCAAACACATGCAGTGTAGGTTAGAGATAATGAACAGTGGAATTCAAAAGACTCAAAAAATACATAGGCATGATACACATGCAGAGCAAGATACAGAATATGAAAACAGAAAAAAATGAAATTGTTAAAAAAAAAAGAAAGTAAAGATCGCATTAACGCAAACATAGAGAAATTATTACTTGGAGAAATAACGAAAAGGCGAATAGAGATTGAATATATGGACATTGGTGATATGTCAGAAGTATGTAAATACTGTAAGGCTTTGAAGTTTAAGTCAGAGAATTTCAAAAACGGGGCTATATTGGTTACTTGGCAAAAAAAAAAAAATTAACTGCTAATGACGTGGATTGTTTTGTCTGTGCTGAAATTCCAAACAGAGAAACCTATCCTGAATTATGGTGCAAAGTCATCAAAAACATGTCTCACGGACCTTATTTAAAAGATTCAGCATGTTGAGACTCGAAAGATTCCAAATATTGTTTTTAACGAAGTTCTGAAATAAACGTGAAACTAATGAAATAGCAACAATTCAAAGAAAAAAAATCTTAAAAGTGTGTATCCAGGAAACCTAGTATATATAAAAAACAACGTGAGCAGTCTCTATAGCAGGTTTACCAATAGTATGGTATGCCTAATAATGAGTCTTCATCCTTAATTTAAATGTTGATTTACAATGGAACTTCTTCAGTCTTGTTAGAGTTTGGGTAAACCATAACTTAGTTATCATTGGCTTTTAATGAAAGGTTGCACTTTGAGTTTGCAAGGTACTGGATACATTGGAATATAGGCATTAATAAGTTGTATATGGTAAGGCAGACTAATCCATTCATGACCCCATATGTGAGAATTTTAAAACTGGCTTTAAACCTAATTAAAAATCAGTAACATTATTAAAAAATGGGAGTTATGTACTAATACAGTACATTTGAGTTCTAGTTATGACCCTTGCTGATAAGTTTTGAATTCACTGTAAGCATTACAGTAGTCAATTCTATAGGTCTTAAGTCTAATTGTAAGATAATAATGTCATTTCCTGCATCAGAGGAGATAGGAATATCATATATAGCCTTAAGTATGAAAAATATAATTAAATTACAGTTTGTCCAGTATTTGTTACTCATCAAATACAAGTACATTTTTCATTACACCAGTTAAAAGTGACAGTTAAAAGGACATAGATTTCATTTTGGAACAAGCTATAAAAGTTTATGTTCTGTAATAAGTTTAATCTTACTAACGAGTAATATATAATGGGATATGGTGCTATTGGTTGTGAAAGAAATTGCTTAATCTGCTCTACTGTTCTCTAATTTATTATTATATAGGAATTATATAAGTCATTGTTATTAATATTAACTGGATTTTTTTTTCTTTGCTACAAAAAGTTTTAATTTATTAAATGTTAGTTCGTACTTTGGATGTGAAAAATGCACAACATTTTATTTAATTGATAACCATTATAAATATAATACACTAGCTATTAAGCATTTTGTTATTAAGGTTGAATATTAAATCAATTGCATAGCTTCCATCACTGGTTAGTAAAAAAGCACACCCTTCTCATCCTCAATCATGTGCTAGAAATTTCAAATGTTTTGTTGATTTTTTAACTACCATTTTTTCTAAGTTAGACTATTGAAGCCATAGGCTTTCTCTTAAATGCCTCAGAAATTCATACAATAAGGCAGCTAAACTGAAGTTTCTTGAGTGTGAACTACCAGACAATTTAAAAACAAGTACATGTTTTAATAATGAGATAATAGTAGCATTTTTTCTTTGCTGCATGAGGTTCAGCTGTACTTTGCAAACAATTCCCTGCATAAATTAGTATTAATCCTATAACACTCTCGAATACTTTCTTTGGTTAAAAATATGAGAATGTGAACTAAGATCTGTTGCAATAAATGTGGCAGCAGACTCCTTGTTAAATTACATCTCCATCTTTGTCACTATTAATTGTAGCTCAGGATGCAAACAATTCCTTTATTGAAGTGTGTAGGTTTTCATGTGGCTGTCTATAAAATTCAGGGAAATATGGATCTGGTGCCAATCCCAGTCTCACTAAATTGTGGGTAGGGACCAAACTTGGACAATTTATCACAGAGCATTCATTCACTAACATATGACAACTCATTCACATAGGGTCAACTGCAAGTCATTAATTAATCTAACATGTTGCTGTTTGCATGTGGTTGGAATACTGGACTACCTCAATGAAAACCAATATAAATATTGGGAGAACATGAATAACAGTATCTGGGCCAGGTTAGAACACAGATTCTTGAGCTGTGATGCAGCAGCATTAATCACTAAAATATCTACTCTGTCATTACACTCAATCTAAATGCAATCTCTACGCTTTGGCAATTTTGGAAACTCATTCAGTACAACAGATTTATAGACATTTACGCTTTTTCCACATCAGAGACAGACTTCAATATTGGTACATCTACATTCAAGGCGCAAAGTGCAACAGTAATTCAAAACATCTGTAAGACTCAACTTTGGAGAATTGTCCTTCTTCTAGTTTTAGATAAAAAAAAAATATTTTTGTAATTTCAGTTGTTTCACATATTGCAAAAAAAATAAATTCTAGCCAATAAAGTAGTGTCCCTTTTACACATGTATCCATCTCTTGCTAAGCTTTTGCAAAATAAAACACTTGAACCACTTTTCAGAGTTGGACACATCTCAGGAACTGGCGTGTAGGAAGACCTGTCTGAGTTCTTAAGTATGATGCTTAAAGGTATAATGTTTTAAAACTACAAAAAAACTACTGGGCCTTTATCATATAAGAATTGCTATAATGGGATAAACATAAATTGCATTGAATTAAACTTGAAGTAAACAAAATGTGAAAAAGTAAAAAAAAAAAAAAAAAAAAACACAATTATAGAAATATAATTAGAAATATGTATCAAAGAAGGCAATAAAAGATCTATACTAATAAAAGGCAAAGCCCTGACTGACTGACTGACTGACTCACTCACTCACTCACTCATCACTAATTCTCCAACTTCCCGTGTAGGTAGAAGGCTGAAATTTGGCAGGCTCATTCCTTACAGGTTACTTACAAAAAAGTTAAGCAGGTTTCATTTCGAAATTCTACGCATAACGGTCATAACGGTTGACAACGTCCGGCATGTTAAACTTTCTTATTTATGGCCCCATCTTCACGAAATTTGGTAAGCGGCTTCCCTGCGCTAACCAAAACCGATGTACGTACTTATTTCAGTGGTATGATGCCACTGTCGGCCGCCATATTGAACTTTCCAACAGTCTTTGTTGCCCTCACTGACTCACTCATCACTAATTCTCCAACTTCCCGTGTAGGTAGAAGGCTGAAATTTGGCAGGCTCATTCTTTACAGCTTTCTTACAAAAGTTAAGCAGGTTTCATTTAGAAATTCTACGCGTAATGGTTATAACAGTTGACAACGTCCGCCATGTTAAACTTTCTTATTTATGGCCCCATCTTCACGAAATTTGGTAGGCGGCTTCCCTAACCAAAACCGATGTACGTACTTATTTCGGTGGTATGATGCCACTGTCGGCCGCCATATTGAACTTTCCAACAGTCTTTGTTGCCATCACTGACTCACTCATCACTAATTCTCCAACTTCCCGTGTAGGTAGAAGGCTGAAATTTGGCAGGCTCATTCTTTACAGCTTACTTACAAAAGTTAAGCAGGTTTCATTTAGAAATTATACGCGTAACGGTTATAAGGGTGACAACGTCCGCCATGTTAAACTTTCTTATTTATGGCCCCATCTTCACGAAATTTGGTAGGCGGCTTCCATAACCGAAACCGATGTACGTACTTATTTCGGTGGTATGATGCCACTGTCGGCCACCATATTGAACTTTCCAATGGTCTTTGTTACCTATGGGCCCATCTTCAAGAAAATTTGGTACGCGGGTTCTCAACGCTAACTGAATCCTACTTATGTACATATATACGTCCATAGCCTGCAGCTCGGTCGCCGTGTGAGGCGGCATTGGGTCCCCCATCCCCACGCCTCCTACGTTGTTGGCTGCCTGCCTATATAAGGCCGTCTGTCGCTCTGGTCTCTACATTCCCTTCCTTGCTTTGCCACAGGATTCACGTCTCCCTGCTGATAACTGCAGCCTTTTTATTTAACCCACAGCTTCTCCGCTGTTTTATTGTTCGTTTATTATGATTATAATTATTGTATAGGTATTTTAGACTTACTTTACATTGTTCAGGTACCCATTTCCTTTATCGTTCCAACCGTACCCCCATTAACATGTCTATTCATGTATTCATGTATTTTTCAATCAAAAAATTAATGATATTAGAAATAACATAGTATATCCCTCAAACACTAAGGATCCTCCTAAACCCCAGCATCCTGTTATAAACCAATTAAACTCTTTCACTAGGATAGATTTACCTGATTTACAAAAAATAATATCTCAATTAAAATCCTCCACCTGCGTCCTTGACCCAGTACCAACAAGGCTTTTCAAAGAAGTATCAGGCGTGCTAATTGATAATGTTCTGGACATAGTAAATTCGTCATTAGATACGGGGGTCTTCCCAGACTGTCTTAAGACTGCTGTAGTTAAACCCCTTCTTAAGAAACATAATCTTGACCCCTCGGCCCTTGAAAATTTTAGACCCATCTCTAACCTGCCTTTCTTAAGCAAAGTTCTGGAGAAAGCAGTCATTATGCAGTTAAATGACCACCTAAATAAACATGCTATTCTTGATAAATTTCAGTCGGGTTTTAGAATAAATCACAGCACAGAAACTGCACTCGTTAAAGTAGTAAATGACTTGCGGGTGAATGCAGACAGAGGCCATATATCGGTTCTCATCCTCTTAGATCTGAGTGCTGCATTTGACACTATTGATCATAATATTCTTAGAAATCGCATTAGTCAATGGGTGGGCCTCTCTGGCAGTGTCTTAAATTGGTTTGAATCCTACCTGACAGGGAGAAAATTTTTTGTTAGTTGTGGTAATTACAACTCAAAGACACATGATATCCGATTTGGTGTTCCACAAGGCTCTATCCTGGGTCCGCTGTTATTCTCAATCTACATGCTTCCGTTAGGTCAGATTATCTCAGGGCACAACGTGAGCTACCACAGCTATGCTGATGACACACAGCTGTATTTATCAGTAGCACCTGATGACCCCGATTCTATTGACTCACTAACACAATGTCTGACTTGTATCTCAGAATGGATGAATAGTAACTTTCTCAAGTTAAATAAAGAGAAAACTGAAATCTTAGTGATTGGCAATAATGGATACAATGAGGCTATTAGAAATAAACTGGATACATTAGGATTAAAAGTCAAGACGGAGGTAAAAAGCTTAGGGGTAATTGTTGACTGTAATCTGAATTTTAAATCGCATATTAATCAGATCACTAGGACAGCATTTTTTCACTTAAGAAACATAAGTAAAGTTAGACCTCTTATATCACTGAAAGATGCTGAGAAATTAGTTCACGCGTTTGTTTTCAGTCGACTAGATTACTGTAACGCACTCCTCTCAGGACTACCCAAGAAAGACATAAATCGTTTGCAACTAGTGCAGAATGCAGCTGCTAGAATCCTAACTAGGAAAAGAAAATCCGAACACATTTCTCCAGTTCTGATGTCACTACACTGGTTACCTGTGTCATTCAGGATTGACTTTAAAATTCTGCTTATGGTTTATAAAGCCTTAAATAATCTCGCCCCTTCTTATATATCGGAGTGTCTGACACCTTATATTCCAAATCGTAACCTCAGATCCTCAAATGAGTGTCTCCTTAGAATTCCAAGAACAAAACTTAAAAGAAGTGGTGAGGCGGCCTTCTGCTGCTATGCACCTAAAATCTGGAATAGCCTGCCAATAGGAATTCGTCAGGCTGATACGGTGGAGCACTTTAAAACACTGCTGAAAACACATTACTTTAACATGGCCTTTCTATAACTTCAATTTAACTTAATTTAACTTAATCCTGATACTCTATATGTTCAATTTCCTCATAATAACTATTCAGGGTAGCTCTACAACCCGTACTGACCCCTACTCTCTTCTCTGTTTCTTTTTCCGGTTTCTTTGTGGTGGTGGCCTGCGCCACCTCCACCTACTCAAAGCTTCATGATGCTCCAACAATGATGGATGGACTAAAAGGCAGAATTCTACGTGACCATCATCATCAAGCCTTTCCGTGAGAACCCTAAATCCAAAGAGGACTGTTTCATTTATGTTAGGTAGAATGCCCAGTGGGGACTGGGCGGTCTCATGGTCTGGAATCCCTACAGATTTTATTTTTTTTTTCTCCAGCCGTCTGGAGTTTTTATTTTGTTTTTTCTGTCCCCCCTGGCCATTGGACCTTACTCTTATTCGATGTTAATTAATGCTGATTTATTTTGTTTTCATATTGTGTTTATTTTTCTATTCTTTATTATGTAAAGCACTTTGAGCTACTGTTTGTATGAATATGTGCTATATAAATAAATGTTGTTGTTGTTGTTGTATTCAGGTGATCACCATCGATCAAAGAACTGTCACTTACCTAGTGGTTTCCATGCCAGGAGATGGCGCCTGCCTTTTCCATTCTCTGTGTTACATATTGCACGGCCATATTAGGCTCACTCTTGATATCCGGAGGAACATTGTGTCTTATGTATTGAATGACTGGGACAGGTTCAAGGTGTGGACTGATGATGGTACAGGAGATAATTATACTACACAGGAGCACTATAAGAGTGAAATGCTTAAGCCGTTCACCTATGGTTCTGCATGTGAGTTGATGGCTGCTGCTGAATTGTTCGGTTGTCGCTTTCAAGTGTTGGCCAAATATTGTACACCTTTGGACAACCGCCAATGCCTCTTAAACATCTTAGATTCACAGGTGACAATTTGAGTAGTGGACACTTTGATGTTTATGTATGTTTCAACTCTCAAAAGCTGGATACGAAGTTATCGATGAAACCGGTTGTATGCTTAAAATGCTCGACAGATGCAGAATGTCACTTCAACACAACAAGTCCTGCAAATACTAACGTAATTGAAACAAACTATGAAACTCAAACCGATTATGACAGCAGCAATCCAAACTGTGAGATTTGAGGCAAGATTGCTTTTCACATGGCCAACTGTACGTTGCATGCTCAAGAGTAAGCTCAGTGCACAGCTTGGTCTTATTACAACCGGAGGGCCGAACTGACAACGTGGCATACAAAGAGATCCTTAACAAATAATTATTGGTATATTTTCCCTCAGTTTAAAAAGGTTTACTTTTCTTCTGAATAAAAATTTTAAGGCAGTACTTCGCTGCTGTGAAGCGTGGGTATTTTGCTAGTTATTTAATAAAATGTACCATGACATAGACCAGATTGGGATAGCATGTAGCAATGTTCCATATATGTCTGTTTGGGCTTTGATTTGGTTACACCTATTTTCCTCTCATATCCCTAAGCATGTGCATTTTAGGTTGATAGTCACCCCATCCAGAGTTAGCTGATAATTAGATATATAAGAACACAAGAACAATTTTGATATGAAAAGGAAATTGAGCCCAGCAAAGCATGTCAATCCCTGTTCATGTCATCAAAATACTTTTATACACGACCCATGCTTGTTAATTTATTTGAAATATCTTTGCTTCCCTGTGAGAACAAATATTTTGTACAATTTGAGTAAAATACTGTATGTGTCCAAAACCACCATTTATCTGTACTCCTATGTCCATGTACAGTAAAAACTGGAATCCACTGTACTAATCCCTATTCTTTTTATACATTTACACAGTTCTGTCATGCCTTCAGTTATCCTCCATTTACATAAACTTGAAAGATTAAATTTTTTCTATCAGTTCTCATAACTTATAGTCCAAATGTCTTTGAATCCATCCAGTTTCTTATATATGGACTTTCCCAAGTGCCATTTAATCTTTTTACAAATTCAGAGATCAGAATTTCACACAATATTCCTGATGAGAACTTGTTAGTCCATTGTATAAATTAAGGCTAAGTTCCTCTGATTAGTATTTTACACATTATGCTGTGTAACCAAACTAACCATTTGCTTTCTTAATCATTTCTGTACATTGTATGGGTGGGAGTGATAAGTTCTCTACTACTACTAGATCTTTCTCTTAGGAAGTTATTTCTTTTTTTATTATTTTTTTTTACATTTTATTGAATGTATTAAAAGCAAGTAACTGACAAAATTAAATTCAAATCAGCCCCCACCCATGAGAAAGAGAGCAAGGCCAACAGCCAAAGTAAAACTTTAAGAGTAGAAAAAAAGAGAATGAGAGTATAATTTCCCCAATGTAAATTCTTATTGATTATATCCTGCCAGATTTTTAAAAAGTTTTGAACAGATCCTCTAAGTGAGAATTTGATTTTTTATAATTTCAAATAGTATATAACATCAGTTACCCACTTACTTAAAACAGGTGGGCTAGGATTCTCCCAGTTGAGCAAGATAAGTCTAAGTTTATGTGCCAATAGTGAAATAAAGGCAAATATAGTTTGTTTGTCCTTCTCCACTTTAAGCCCATCTGGGAGTACACCAAACACAGTTGTTAATGGATTAGGAGAGATTGTTACACCAAGACTGTCTGAAAGGCATTTAAACATATAGGCCAATGAGGCTGGAGCTTGATTGCAATGTTCGCAGATTGATACTTGCCCTGGAAACATTTTAGACAACTTTAAATGAGATAGATGCTCGATAAAAGGTTTTAAGTTGAACAATTGTATGCTTTGCACATATGGAGTTAAGAGTGAATTCTGTGCATGGCTGCCTTCCACTCCTTTTCTGAAATGTTCAGTATGAGATACTTTTCCCATTGTACTCTGGGATCTGTGAAAGGAAGGGACTTTAAAATGTTTTTAAATATTACATAAATGCTGTATAAGTCCTCAAGACCGATCAGAATTTCTTCCAGAATAGAAGTAGGTGGGAGGTGAGGAAAATTGGGCAGATTTTGTTTAGCAAAGTTTCTTATTTGGAAATAGTGGAAAAATTGTGTTGATGGTGTGGACGCTGGCCCGGACACAGACAGACGGACATCGTTCTTGCACCCAACACACTGTTTATTTACAATATATACAAAGTTAGTCACGTGCATCACAAACCCCAGTGCCTCTTGCACCGATTCCCCCAATTTACAGGCCTCACATTCCTTGTGCCTTCCTGGCCGCCTTCAGTCCTCTCTCCAGCTCTGTCCACTTCCACCCGAAATCCACCATCGACTGAAGGGAGGCGGCCCCTTAAATAGGAACCCGGATGGGCTCCAGCTGCTTCCCGGCACTCCTCTGTAGCCACGCCCCAGTGTGGCGGAAGTGCTAGGCTCCTGGGATATTCAGGCACCAGGGCGCCGCCTGGCGGTGGCCACGGGTCCCTACAGGGCTGGGCTTCTAAGCCCTTTACCCGTGGCCCCCAACATAACCAGGGCAGACGCCCCCTCGCAGTCTGGAGGAGGCACAAGCCCTCCTCCGGTCCTCCTGGGTGTCCCGGCCGGGCTCCAGCCCCGGCCAAATACCACAGCGATTCAGGCACCGGGGCGCCGCCTGGCGGTGGCCACGGGTCCCTACAGGGCTGGGCTTCTAAGCCCTTTACCCGTGGCCCCCAACACAACCAGGGCGGACGCCCCCTCGCGGTCTGGAGGAGGTCCAAGCCCTCCTCCGGTCCTCCTGGGCGTCCCGGCTGGGCTCCAGCCCCGGCCGGATGCCACAATGGAAAGTTAAATTTGGAGTGCAATTGTTCATAGGATTCAAGGACGTTATCCATGTACAAATCTCTAAGTGATTTAATCCCATATGTTTTCCAAACATTAAAAACTATGCATGTTTGAGAGGGTGGAAAAAGGTGGTTATCATGCAGAGGTGCCACAGATAAAAGCTTCTCTATCTTGAAGTACTTCCTACATTGGTATATTGACAATAACTTGCATTTACTGGGGCACAAAGCAAGGAATATAAAGAAGTACTGCAAGATTTTATTTCTATTGCGGACCGGGCCTGTGTGTGTTCATCTACTTGTGTCAATGTCCAGGTTTTTATAGCTTGTATTTCTGCCGCCAGTAATAAAACTGAAGTTAGGTAGAGCCACGCCACCTTCTGCCTTAGGTCTTTGTAGGGTCACCCTTTAGATGTGTGGATGTTTTGAATTCCAAATAAATGAGGTTATGATTGAGTCTAACTTCTTAAAAAATGATTTGTTAATGTATATGGGGATGCTTTGAAATAGAAAAAGAAGCTTAAGAAGGACGTTCATCTTAACAGTGTTAATTCTTCCAGCTAAAGTGAGATGGAGGGTAGACCATCTATGCAAGTCTTGCTTAAGTTTTCCCATGTAGACAGAAAAAAATTGATAAAGACCTTTATGTTTACTTGTGATGTTTACCCCTAGGTATTTAAACTGATCTGCGATGATAAAAGGGAAGGTGTCCAATCTATTATTATGTGCTAGAGAGTTCACTGGAAAGAGCACACTTTTATTCAAATTCATTTTGAGTCCAGAAATCTTTTGAAATTCTGCCAGTGCTATCAGTACTGCAAGCACAGTATTTTGTGGATCTGATATATATATATATAGTACACCACCATCTGCATAATAGTGATATTTTCTGTTCAAGTCCTTCTCTGATAATCTCCTTTATCTCCGAAGCATTTGGAAAGAGAACTGCCAATTACTCAATGGCAATTACAAATAGCAGTGATGACAGGAGGCATCTTTGTCTAGTACCACGTTTCAGTTTGAAGTAGTCTGAAATAATGTTGTTAATACAAACTGAAGCTTCTGTACTGGTATACAGTAGTTTGATCCATGCACATATGTTTAGACCAAACCCAAATTTGTGCAATGTAGTGAAAAGGTAGTCCCATTCAATCATATCAAATGCTTTTTCAGCATCCAACAATAATATTATCTCTGGGGTATTAAACTTTGTGGGTGAATATATTACATTAAACAGGAGTGTCTACCTTTAATAAATGTGGTTTGGTCTTGTGATAATACAGAAAACATTTTCTCAATCCTTCTAGCTAGAACATCATTATTCTGAAGTGGCATTGGTCTGTATGATGCATATTGTAACAAGTCCTTAGTTTTCTTAGGAAAGATGGTAATTGATGCTTAGCGAAAAGTTTGAGGTAGAATTTTATTGTCTCTTTCTTCTGTAAATATTGCTAATTAAAGGAGCTAACTTAATTGAAATTTCTCTCTTATTATAAAAAAAAAAACTCTTGGCAGGGAGACGAGACGTGATCTTCTCAGAAGACAATTTGACGTCCCGTGACAGACACTTTAACGTCCCGTGAGACAAGGCAGTGAGACAGAACAACAGCGTCTGTACAGGCTTTTAAATGATCGCTGCGCAGCACGACAAGCAGAACAAGCACCTAGGCAGCAGAAGCACAAAACCAGCAGCTGATCAGCCTGCATCTCCTTAGCGTGCGTTCTGCTCCCCACCTTCACAACGCGAGTGGGAGAGACGCGAAGTGGCAGGAGTGTAGCGCGCCTCTGGGGGGGTTGAGCAAAGCGATTGAGACCTGATCATCTCAGAGAGACACTCTGACGACACGCGAGACTAGACATTACAATCTTAGAAAGCAAAACCCGTGAGACAGTGACTTTTGCACGTCGTGCCCTACTTACAAACAATTTAAAACAAGTTCATGGACATCTAACCTAGCAGTTGTTGGAATGCTTTTGGCAGACACACTTCATTTGCTCCCAGCTCTTAAAACAACGACAAGCAACAAGCAGAACACGCAGCTCACCAGCAGCAGCTGCAGCAAACTAGCAGATGATCCGACCACGTCTCCTTAGCATGCGTTCAGCCCCCACCCCCTTCTCAACTCATGTGGCAGAGACGCAAAGTGGCAAAAGAACAGCTGCTGTACAGGCTTTTAAATGATTGACACAAAACGCAACAAACAGAACACGCAGCTCACCAACAGCAGCAGCAAGACAGCAGCTGATCTGACCGCATCTCCTTAGCGTGCATTCAGCCCTCCCTTCACAACACGAGCAGCATTATACATCCCACAAGAAAGAGATTTAACCATGCCTAGGGCAGGAAATAAAGGACAAATATTGTTATTACAAAAGTTTTAAAGTAAAAGTGAAAATAATGCATATGTAACAATTCCCATGAAAATAACAATCTCTTTAATTTGTATATCCGGTAAACCAAACCCAGGGGTGGGCGAACGCAGCGAGCAGGGGGCGGAGCTCCCTAGTTTTTATAAAATTCAGCAGGGCAGCCATCAGGACCTGCTGCTTTCCAACTGTGAAGTGAGTTTATAGCATCTAGTAATTCTGAGAGTGTCAGAGGTTTATCCAGTTCCTCTGCACTGAGAATATCTAGCTGTGGTATCTGTAATGCATCCAAAAACACTTTAGATTGTGTCTTGTCTTTTTTAAACTGAATAGAATATAAGGACTTGCAGTAGTCTCTAAATCTGTGCATGATATTTTCATGGTGAATGAATTTGTCTCTGTCCTTGTTAATAATTACTGGTATTGTATTGCAAATGTCATGCTTGTGGATTTGTTGAGTTAAGATCTTATTAACATTCTCTCCATGTTCATAGTAATGATGTTGTGATTTAAAAATGAGTTGTTCCGTTTCTTTTTTTGTTAAGAGGTTGAGCTCTGAATGTAATGCCTGTCTTTTCTTATAAAGTGCCTCATTTGGAAACCTGGCGTGTTCTTGATCTATTCTGGTATCTAGTCTGGTCATTAACTTTGATGCCTTCTTGGCTTCCAATTTATTTTTGTGGGTGACATATAAAATAATCTTTGCTCTTAAAAATGCCTTCAGAGTTTCCCAGAGTATTCCAGCAGAGACCTCTGAGGATGTATTTATCTCTAAAAAATCAATTTGCTTTGGATATAAACTCTGTACAGTTCTCTCCTGCTAATAAAAGTGGTTTAAGATGCCAGCTGCAAGATGAGTATGAGGGACTTAATGATTTCAGCTCCATGATCAAAGCGGCATGGTTGGAGATAACAATAGCATCATACTTGCAAGATTTAATCGTGGGCAAAAAATTGTTATCTATAAAGAAATAATCAATTCTTGACTAACAGTGATGTACTGGTGAGAAGAAGGAATATGTTCTTGAGTTTGGATTTAAAAACCTCCTGTAGTGATCAATTACAAACTGTGTAATTGTTTTTGCAGTGTTAGATGTTATCGCCCCTGTGGCAGAAGACCTATCCAGGTTTGGATTTAAAACACATTTAAAGTCTCCAGCAATTATAATTTTATGAGTGTTCACATTAGGAATGGATGCAAATATGTTTTAGATGAAATCTCTATCATCCACATTGGGTGCATAGACATTTACTAAGATCACTTTACAGTTAAATAAATTACCTATGATGATCACATATCACCCTTCAGAATCAGATACTATATCTGATACTATAACAGTTTCATTTGTATGTATCAGAATTCCCACACTTCTAGTTTTCTTTGTATAGTTGGAGTTGAATATTTGCCCAGTCCAATGTGCAAATGAAACTGATCCTTGCTTAATAAGTGGGCCTCCTGTAAAAATAATATCTTGGTGTTTAGACCTGTTAGGTGAGGGAATACTTTCTTTCTCTTTAATTTATGATTGAGACTTTTAACATTCCAGCTCACAAATTTAACTTTTTGGTCATACAGACATTGCTTCTGAGCTTTTGTTGACATTTTGTAGTCTTAGATTAAGGTAGTACATTATTACATAAGATAGCTTTAACCTTAATTTCCAAGTTTTCCAGGAGTTATTCCCATGAAGCCTATTGTTATGCTGGTGTTTACAATTGTAAGGATTAAAAGGATAGATTAGAAATAGCTTGCTCTCTTTCTCTCCCTACAACAGTACATGACAAATGTTCCTCAATCTTTTCTTACAGGATGCTTCCATTAATATATTCATGATACTTATTACATTTACTGACCTATAGATAGTTTAGTTGGCTCAAGCACTTTTTGATATAATTGAACTACATTTGCTGGCTTCCAATCTCTTTGTGAATTTTCCCAGCATTTAAGGATTGCTAAAAAATGTGTTATGGATTTATACAATTAATCACTAACTTACTTGAACATCCTAGGATAAACATTATCTCTTCCCAGAGAATTGAATGATTTCAGCCTTTTTAGTTCTAGTAGCACTTCTTTCTCTATTATTTATAAATTGGATATCTCCATATTAGTACATATAGCTACTGGAGGGCAATTGACTTCTTCAGATTTGAAAATATCAGAAAAAAATATGAACTTACAGCTTTTGCTATTTCGTACTATATATATTTAATTACACTCTTACACTTTTTAATACAATTCTCTTTCCCATTTACCAAAACCTGAAAGGAATTATTGAGAACAATTGTTCCACTATGCATACTATTCTTATCTAATTTTTTCATAGCATTCCTAATATTCTTCTAAAACTTTGCCCACTATTACTCAAAAGCATTACAATTAATGACAGAATGAACTGTCTTGTGTGTTTTGGAGTAGGTTTGTCTTCTATAGTATCACATGTTATGTTTTATTACATGCTCTTCCTTACTCTATAGAGTTGTTTTCCAAGTTCTATATTTTTTGTCTCACAACCCAAATACAGTATGCAAGTTTTTGTTCACGTGGAAACTTTAAACTGTGAGTGGTTATGTGCATGTATGTGACCTGTCCTGGGGCCTCATGCATAACGCTGTGCATAGAATTCACACTAAAACATGGCATACGGGCAAAAGCGAAAATATGAGTATGCACAAAAAAATCCAGATGCATAAATCTGTTTGAACACTAACTTCCATGTTCTTCCCCTAAATAAATTCCGGTCAACGTGAAATGTAACGCATGTGCATGTGCCTGCTGTCCCGCCCCGTCTCCTCCCAGAATTACGCCTCTTTGAATATGCAAATCAATATAAATAGCCTTTAAGATCAGCATTCTGTGAAAAGGCAATGGCAAAAGCACAGGGGAAAACAGAAGAATTTCAGCGAATGCCAAGTGGAGGCAAGGAAAAATGTACTATTTGTTGGTTTAAACAGTGGTATAAACAACAAAAGGAAGTTGGTCAAGTGACATAGAGTGTCAGAGGAACTCAAAATCTCAAGTTCACAAAGTCGCACAGTTTCCGAAATAAAAAAGAAGTTGTCAGATATGACAGTCGCCATGAAAACGCAAGTCATATCCCACCGTCTGAGTGTTATATGAAACCTTATTAGGGTACAGAGAAAATAAAAAAACAATAGGGACACAGTAGGGAAAAAATCTCGAGGTGTCAACTTTAATCTCAAAATTTCCACTTTAATCATGTAGTTTATTTTATCATTAAAGTAGAACATCATGAAATTCATCTTAAAATCGTTTAGTTTACTAGTTTCTCAAATCCCATCGTAACTAAAGTAGCACGTTAAATGCTTTGTTTTGTATGTGTTCATCTATGTGCTCTATGTGTGTCAATCACTACGTTTCTTAAATGGGCTTTCTCGTCCTCTGACAGGACACAGAATCCATTACATTCGTGATATTACAGTTCTCTGAATAATTTAAATACTGAGATGTATACTTGATATCATTTCTGTATTCATATCATATCAATTAAAGCATGTATTAAATATGGGAACACGGTGGCGCAGTGATAGTGATGAGCTGGCGCCTCGTCCAGAGATTGTTCTTCTTGTCTCATGCAAAATGCTTGCTGCGCTGTGCACAATCTTCAATGAAATAATTTATTGCAGCAGTACTGTCTCTTTCAAACGTACTAAAGCCCAATTCTTGTCCTTCCTTTTCTTTCTCCAAGTACTCAATCGCTACACAATCAGCTCAGTAATAGACGTTAAGCCATCTGTAAGCTTAGAACTCCGATTCTTCAAAACTTTTAAGGAACACTGAAATATCTTCATAGTACATGTTTAATTATTCTATCCATCTATCCTTCCAGTATTGCGCCAGCCCCAGCAAGAACACAGCATGAGGCAGGAACAATCCCTGAACAAGGCGCTAGCTCCTTGCTAGCGCTGCGACACCATGCCCTCACAGGTTTAATTATTAAACATACAGATTATTTAAATGATTTTAACATTTTATCTGTATAATGTAATAAATATATTTTGCTGCATTTTACCTTAAAAATGATATTGTCATCATACGTAAATACACGCTTTATAAAGTGGCTCAGGTTGTGCAATATTATAACTGTATCGCAAGTTTACGGTGAGGTGATTGTACTTATAAGTACAAACAGTTGTACATGGAGCACTTGATGGACTGATTGATTGCAGTTATACTGTAGTTCTTGTGATGAAACTGTTTTTGAACCTCAAGGTCAGTACAGGAAAGGCTCTGATGTGTTTGCCATATGAGAGCAGCTCAAATAGGTAGCATGGCTGAGGCAGCGTGTATTAGATGCTGTATATCGATAATTCGCTTTCCGATCTGCTGCAGTAGAGCTGTTATTCCACACTCAGATACAGTGATATAAATACTCTGAGTGGTGCAGTGAGAGTAATATGGAAAAAGATAATCCGCTGTGGCAACCCCTAACGCAAGCAGCTGAAAGAAGAAGAAGAAGGTGCAGTAAGAGTAACAACGCTAAAGCAGCTATGGTATTTGGAATAGTTTGGCCATTCCGTGGACCATTATATTGTTACAGGTTAATTACAATCAGATGCCTTAAACTAATAAACAATATGTGGTTAATTTCAGTGTATTTGATAAAGCCGCATCAGGGATGTGGATCTAAAAAAGAAAGGGAAACCACACCGGAACAAAAGCACTGCTTTCACACTGGGTGGTGCCAGTGTGCAAAACCAAGAGGAGTACTTGCGTATGCCAAGCATTTAGCTGGCATGAAAATGCGCGTGGCTTTATGCTAAGTTTAGGTTTTATACATCGCAATTTGAGTGTGCAACATTTTTGTGCGTAAGCACCGTTTATACATAAGGCCCCTGGACTGTTAAAACATCCAGATTTGTTCCCTGCCTTGAACCCTGTGACAGTCAACTGTATTAAGTAGGTTGGAAAATTTTTCTAAACGTTTACATAAAAATATACTTCTATGAATGTTACATGCTGAAAGTATTAAAATACCAAAATACTTTGCAGGGGGATCTGCAGAAGAAAAAATGTGACATTAAAATATTAAAAGGAAATAATACAAGTCCAGTGCCATTGGTATTCATACTAGCTTTTCATTAAGTGATATTTATATTGCCCCATGCAGGAGAGGAAAACTAAATGCAGAAGAAACACTCATTACATTAGGATGAGAATCAATAATGAAAAGAAAAAACAAACAAACTGAAAAATCAAACACTGCACTTGAATGTTTGGAAACAATTTTTTTTTGACAAATACGGTTTCTTTTCTTATTGTTCTATTGTTTTTAGTAAGAATCTTTAAGGTAATAAAAGTCATAAAAGCTGTGACTGAATGGTCTAAACTGATGAATTAAGCATAGCAAATTTCTATTTGCTTCTATGTCAGATATGCTCATGAATTAATTACTGTCTTGTTTAATCTGAAATTCATACAAAGCCCTAATCATACCAATAATTATCCAATATAAACCCATATCTTATTAGCTCATCCCCAAACATAAATTCTGAAACCGCCTTGAATTTGCATGGAATTATTCATGTACAAATATTTACTTTGTGTGCTTCTATTTAAATTATCTTGATGAGCTGAATTACATTAGGGGCATTAAAAGCACTATTGCTTTTTTGACACAATATTCCTTTTCATGTGAAATATTTAACATATTTTTGCAAAATATACTGTAATGCACAATACATTTTTAATATACATCTTAAATGGTAAAATTTGTTTTCAAGAAGTGGCACTTTACACAGCCTTAAAACTTAAAGAAATATTTCTTTTGAATCAGAAAAAACATATGCATGTATTTCAAAAGTATTTAAAAATACTCCTCAAGGCTGAAAACATTAGCCTCTTGTTATTTACTTCTGATACAGATACTCACTGCAGCATAATAAATCTAATAAATCATAAGTGAAAAGCCGTTTCACAGTAGGATTGACATTACTTTATATAAGGCAGAGGATAATATAACATTCACAAGCCCACCTAATCCAGGAAGTGGCAAATCTTAAAGAAATCCGAAGGAAACTGCTGGAAGCTGTAAGGGGAGTGGGTTAATAGAAGTACTAACAAAGTACAAAAATATCTTAAGAATAAGATAATTAAAAGTAAATAAAAGTTTAAATGAGACAATTGTTTCGTAGGCTGCCTTGGAGAATATCTTTCTGTGGGTAGAATCCACTAATACAGAACAGCTACTGCTTCATGTCGACATACAGTATATTGCAATAAATTTGTAAGGTCACCAAGACCTGATAGTGTAGATTATATTTAAATACAATAGCTTGACGCTGTTGTACTAAAAATATGAATGTGCTATTACAAGTCAAACACCCATTTTTTTTTCTTATTTTCTATTAGTGCTAGTTATAATATCCTTTCTGCTTTGGTACAGTATTCTGTCAGGAGTTGTGAGGACATATACAAACTTGTTTTAATCTTTCTGGTTGTTGTCTGAATGGCATCTAAAATGTCATTTGATCTTAACCAAAATAGGTAAGGACAGTCTGATTAACTAAACAGTTTATAGAAAATAATGTGTTTTGTATGATATATTTATTATATTTTTAAGCATTCGAGTATGGAAACATTAAAAAAACTGTTAAATTGATTAACTTTTTGATCCTCCTTTCGTCTGAAAAAGTTGTAGCTGGTAATCAGACCTATGCAGTATTTGAGATATTTTGCCCGACTCTTCTTGACAAACTGTTTCCTGTTATTTCTAGATATCTTAAAGATTGTAATATGTAATATTACATAGTCTCTCTCTTAGAACTGTATGTTTCCTTAGAAAAAATTTGTTGCAGCCTTAGGCTTAAATTTTAGATGAGCACCAAAAATTTTTGCCCTTAATCAAAATCTAACACTTATACAGTGTCAAAGCCAATTCTACAAAAAATTAAATCCATAGTCAAAAGGACACAATCAGATATTATTGTGCTGATGACAATTTATAATGTAATACAAAATATTTAATAACAGATTTCTACTTTTATTAGCTATAAATATTGCTTTGATAAAGCAATTAAACATCACCTGCAAATGCAACATATATCATCAACATGAATATTTTATGCAGACTGACAACTACTGCAGCTGTTTTCATTTAGCTTAGTAACACTGCATCACTTAAAACTGACTTGTTTTACATTTGTAATTTAATGAAAGAGTCAGCAAGGCTTTTTGGGTTGTGAAAATATTGATGTCATCATAAACAAACAAAGCATTATGATGTCTTTTTCAAATTATAACAGACATGGAAAGCTGAGACTTCTAAGCATGGATTGTGTACTGGTAATTTCAAACCTAAATAAAACAGCATTTGGAGAGGGTCCATCACATTCATCAAAATTTTATACAAGTGTTACGAAATTGACTCAGTTTGTGTTTCGTCCACCAGCTCCACCACTTTAGTTATTTTTAAAAAGACAACTTGGTTTGTCAACCACAATTTTGAACTAATCAATGAACTGACAAGTAACTGGTGGCAGAGTAAGGAGCCAAGATGGGATAAATTAAATAACACAATTTATTTTCCACTAGATGGGCTTAGCTGAAATTTATTATCTACTGAAACAATTTATTGTTTTAACTATTATGACTAAAATAATTTTAACTACATAGCTAAATCCAACTTCTGCTCCCCTAAAGATGAAAACTGAAAATGTGAGAAAATCCTATTACCATGTTTTCTTCTGAAACTTTTTTTCTGGAAGGGGCCACTGAAAATAGCAGGCATATTTCACCGAATGGTACCACATACAGGGTTTGCGCCTACCTTTTGCCCAGTATGGTCAGAATATGCTCTTGCCCCCTGCATCTCTAAATTGGGTTAAGGGGGTTAGATAATGGATGAATGGACATTTCCAGTTGTCTAATTGTTGACATCTAATGATTTATCTGAATTACACAAATTTAATTTAGTTGTATATAATTTTTTTCTGATTTATTACCGAAATTTACTTAAAGAATAAGTTCTGTATTTGAAGTTATTTCTTCACAAAATGGTAAATATGCATTTTCCACATCACAATTATGTTTTAAGTTAAGCATTTTTTGTGAATTAAAAAATGGTGCTTCACAATGGAGGCTTTGGGACATATGTGTGACAGCCCCAGCTGCTACATCGTCTTTAAACTCAGAACCGTCGATAACATGATCTGGATAAGCCAGTGCAATGAGGTCACATACAGTCAGGTGTAGGTGCAAAGTGCAAGAGTGCTTTTATTTAACAATCCCAAACAAGAGCTCAAAAACCCAAAGTGCAATGGTGCAGTGCAGTCAAAAAAATCTATGAAATCAGTGCTCAACGTGGGTTAAAACCAGCATTAAACAATCCATTAAAACCAACCATAAACCCATGCAGACATTGGGTCTTTTCCTTCTTTTATTCTTCCTATAAACCCAGTGTCCTTCTCTGTTGTCTCTCTAGGTCAACCCATTGGGTCTTGTAGTCCTTCTTTCCGGCTCACTTCCTGACTGCCTCCTTTGGTGCAGGTACAGCTGAACCTCCTCCTCCCACTATACATCCTTGGCATCTGCCAGATACCGGGCGAAGCCTTTCTGTTGCTGCTGCTCCTCTTGGCTGTTCAGCAGGGGATGATCCTTCAATGAGAGTCCCATTCTCTTCACTTCCTTTTGAGGCTAATGACACTTAGCCCCTTTTCCATTTTGCTGGCTCTCACTACCGATTCTTCCCTTACTTTCTTTGGTTTCTTTTTTTTCTTATTCTGATCTAACCCGTCTTATTCATCTGTGGGTGCAGTATTCCAATCACCTGTCAACCTGCGACCACACAGCTCCTCAACTGTGTGCACACCCATAGTACTTAAGCATGCTATTTTCTTTTTTCTTTTTTAACTTTTGCTACTATGGAGCTCTGTTCCATCACAATGGGGCCCCACTGGAAAATAAAAACTTGCTGATGAAGGCAGCAAAAGTGTTGACGTAAGAAAACATGCCTTCTGTCCAACTAATATTTGTGACAACGAAAAAGATCTGGAAATGATAATTTTATTGCATATTCCTGGCTCTATTTTTTGAGGTAAGGATACATTTTCTTTGTGGTGGGCTGGCATCCTGCCTGGGGTTTGTTTCCTGCCTTGCGCCCTGTGTTGGCTGGGATTGGCTCCAGCAGACCCTTGTGACCCTGTAGTTAGGATATAGTGGGTTGGATAATGGTTGGTTGGCTGGATACATATTCTATTGGCTTGTAAGTTCCCACATTAATAAGTTGGTAAAACAAAACCATCCATGTAGCATAAAATGTTTACTGTAATTTTGCCTTTCAACAGGAAACCATGCCCCAGGGGTTGGAAGATTATTGCGGAAGAAGACAAACGCTGAGGTGGTGTGCACAGCTGGTCTTGTAAAATGGCTGAATCTCATAATATTGGCGTGTTTTTGTTCACAAATGATATGTATGACACTATTTTTTTAAATTTATAGAAAACTCTTAACTCTAGAACACAGTTTTGCATGGCAAATGCAAATAAACCATGTTTGTGAAGAAAATTTGTCTTGAAAAAAATCTAACTTTAAGATGTAGGCAAGAATTTAATAGCTGAAACTGCTTTCAATTAAACATGAATTACTTAAACAATAATTTATCTATTGAATACCAGTAGAGAATACAGCCACATTTTGGTGGTAATCAGGTGGGAAGGTAAATCTATTACAACAGGAGAGGATAGGTAGCTAATGCTAGTGTTGCAACTTCAACAAGACAATGGGTGTAATTCATGTAATGATTAGTACAGAAACTGTAATTTAAATGTTTTGTCAGCCAAAGAAGAAAACATTTTATTAAAGGCAATTTTTCATAATTAACACCTGAATTAATAAATGAAAAGTAAAAAGCAAAGTGTTATGCTGGGACCAAGGTTTAAAATGTGGATCATAACTATGACAAAGCTGAAATACTCCAAAAAGTGTGTTTTTAGGTAAAAAAAAATTTGCATTCTAGAGAGGTTTTATATGGATCAGCAGGATATGTATACATAATGAACCTACCCAGAGGCTATAAATGAGAGATGATTATTTTCCAAGTTTCAGAAATCAAAAAAAAAATCTCAAGGGCACCTTGGGTATTCTCACTGGATATCAAACTGCAGATTCCTAGGCTTTATACACCTTTCTTGAAAAATTTACTTTTCAAATATGCCCAAATGGGCAGGATGGTGGCATTCCAGGAAACTGGTTTCCAAAACTGCAGAGTTTACATATTCTCATCATTCCTGTGTAGGGTTTTCTAGCAGTCCCCAAAACCATAAGGGTTAGGTTAACTGGTGACTCCAAAAGAGCAAAACACTACAAAAGAAAATGGCAAACTAGAAAGGCAATGGAAATAACTAATCTGATCTTTCATCTTTATGAAGATTATGCAGATGCTAAACACAGATCTATATAAAAAGCTAACTTTCCAAACAAAGTTCAACTCATTGATTGATTATACTTATTCTCTATTATCTTTCCTGGTATTTTTACATTATGTTTTCCATTAACTATCCGTTTTCCTATTTTTTCTTGTTAGGAAAATGGCAAACTAGAAAGGCAATGGAAATAACTAATCTGATCTTTAATCTTTATGAAGATTATGCAGATGCTAAACACAGATCTATATAAAAAGCTAACTTTCCAAACAAAGTTCAACTCATTGATTGATTATACTTATTCTTTATTATCTTTCCTGGTATTTTAACATTATGTTTTTCATTAACTATCCGTTTTTCTATTTTTTCTTGTTAGGAGGCTGCACTTGGATGAATCTAACTGACTAAACAGATCTGCATATTTACAATATTTTAATAGAAGAAAAACTTTATGTAATAACATTCTTCTTTTAAATTATACATAAAAATATATATATAAACTATATATCCCTGATTGACTCAATGACTGACTAATAAGGAACTTTACTATATTTGCAGTCAACCTAAGAAATAAACTGTTTCCACTAACAAATCAATCTAATGGCCCTGAGGTCCTGAAAACTCCAACCTCAACAAAACATATTGATTTATTCATGAAAAAAATTAATAAAACTCGGAGCATGTATTTCATTTAACAGTGAGAAAGGTAAGCTTACTGCTGGTCTATAGCTGTTGCAGAATAAGTCTTAAAGTGCCCACATGCACAGCAGAACTGTGGTCCATATCCCACCTACTGTATGTCCTTATTTTTGTATGCCATTAGTATTCTATAAATTTTGCTGTACCTATAAGCACTATCATTTGTTATTCCATGACAAAAATGAAATGACTTGCACAGTGCAAGCCTTAATTACTACTACTAGCAATAGTTCCGAGCTTCCTGTGGGGCGAGGCCCATTTTTTTTGTTATCATCTAATGCCAACTCCAATCACATCTTCTTTGGCCTGCCTCTTGGCTTCATCCTGTACACCTTCTTCTTGGTGTACCTCCATACTCAGTCATCCTCTGCCTTTTGCTGTACATGCACAAACCACTTTAGTCTGTTAAAACCCAGCACACCACCTATCACATCTACACCAAGTCTTTCTCTTAATGTATTCCTCTCATGCTCTGGCACTCCACAAATACATCTTATCACTCTCATTTCTGTTTTTTCCAGCCTTGCTTCTTTAAAATTAAAACAGTTTTGATGAGAGTAGGGACATTTAGCTCAGAAAGTTCACCAATTCTAATCACCTACATTCTTGCTTCACATTATTTTGCTATATCATACTCCAACAGAGCATGTTATTCATCACAAAGCTTTCAGAAACTTTATCCCTAAAATGTTAGATAGACTCAGAGAGAAGTCAGAATGATGAACAACTTCATTCTTCCATGCATTTCTCACCTGGCTTCACTTCTCTGCCTGTACTTCCATTTACACTTACATATATTTGAGGCTGATTCTAATTATTACCCTAGGTTTATCAGGTCTTGCATTTTTACAGTGCAAGTCTGTAATAAACATTACAACTTTTCTTGCCACACATTGTATAATTTAAGCATTGTCATTTCCATAAAGAAAGAACAGAAGAAAATTGGAATCGTTTTTCAAGATCATTAATTATTGAATGTTCCTTTATAATTTTATACAGTATGCAGAACTGTCTGCCTCCCTCTTGTGCCCATGTTAGTAAACGGAAGCTTGTTCACCACCAACAGTGGAAGATTTCTTAATCTAAACCCAAACTGCATACTTCTTCCACTAGTAAAGGCAATGTTTGCATGGACCTAGGAGAGGTTGGGAGCATGCGTTGACAGTGCGTTGCCATACCCACCACACGATGAACCACATGGATTAACACAGTAGCATAAATGCAGCACACAGAGATTTCAAAACAGAAATATACACTGGTTAGAAATGGGCTTTTAGTTTATTTTGCTTTTTTAGAATGCGTAACTGCTGAACTGCAACTCTCCAAGATCAAGCAATGTTAGTATAAACTATTATATACTACATGTGTCAGAATAAAGTAGACATGAAACATTTTACTGTTCTTTTAAAATATGATGTAATGGTATTATAGGAGGTTGGAAGAAATTACTTTTGAATTGTTTGATTTTAATAAAATAAAGGTTTTGATCAGTTTTGTAAATTGTTTCAATGGATGCAGCTGAAATTCTATAGCATGCAAAACTACAGGTCTGCCATCTTATAAGAGAGCTAAAGAAAGAAAAAAATATGTACCTGTTGGTGAACTGTGCTTTGCCCCTGTGCCACTGCCACCATATTCAGGAATAATGTCACTCTCATGGGCCTCCTTTGCTTTTGCCTTTTGGGACTCATTAATTTCAAATAGTTCTTCAGCATTAGTCCAGTTCATTTGCATGATATACTGCTCCACTGCCTTCTCAGGACTATACTGTCCAGTTGCTTCATAGTGTCTCTCCAGCCTCTCAACATTCTCAATTGTAAGTCCTGATGTGGAGGGAATGGGATGCAGGGCTGAATGTGATAATTCTGGTGGAATACTGCTAGACTCTCCAGTTTCTCTACTCATCTTGGAAAGTCTGGAGTTTTCCTTCACATCATCATCATCTTATTCTGCTGCAATATAAAAATATAAAATATATTTATGTTATTCAGTGTTAAAAATATAGATTAAAATATCATAATTTTTATGCAAGTGGAAGACTAATGTTAGACATAGAATTAAATTATTAATTTAAACTCACATAATTCAGTAAATAAAATCTTAATACTATAAAAACATTTTCTTATGAATATTAACACAAGCATTCCACTTGCAACTCTCTTCATAATTAATGTTGTTTACACAGTTCTGTCAACATGCACCCATCAAACTCATTAAGCTGTAAAATGTAAAGCAAAAATATTTTAAAATACAGCATACCCATGCTGACTATCCAAAACTCATAATGGGACTTTTTTTTTGCGAGTTCCAGAGTATACTGCACATGTGTTGTTTTATGCAAAGACATGTGTCTTTGCCTACTATAGCTTACATAGTTCAATAAGTTTACATTTTTTGACAGTTAATTCACTGAGATGAATATCTTTTTATATTAATGCTAAATGAGAGACCTTATTTTCAAAATTTTCAGTAATCTAATGCTACATTATTCATTATGAATGTACATGTTAAAATGTAAGGTATTTGGCACAAGTTTGACACCTCTGAGTGAAAGTTCTAGATCAGCCTGAGAAACAGTACAATATATCTTTTGGTTAATCAATTAATATTTATTTAATGTTTAGTTTCTCACGTGCACACAATTCACAGTACAGTATGTACTGAACACAATGAATAACATATGACACACAGAATTAATCTGAAAAGATTTAGAAGTACAGACATATTCTGTTTATTTTAAAAGTTGTGCATGTGACTGTGATTATTGGAAAAGGAAAGAAAGAAAAAAACACAATTAATATTACAGCAACAATTAAAAAAGAATCCACTCTATGTTAATTTGCAAGTGGACTGTAAAACTAACTCAATAGAGAAAATTAATGAAAACAATGAGTGCATGTATGTCTATATTTTTGCTTAACTGCATTGTGCTTTTGTATCTCTGACCTGTATTCTTGTGAGATCAGCTGAATTTTACCATCCTTTAAATTTGTTAAGTTTCTTGTTATTCATTTGGCCGTGAAAGTGCCCCTCCTTATTGAAAGGATCAAGTTTAAGTAATAAACATTGATAAGAAACTGTAAACTGAGCTATTTTTAATGTGATTTTCAAGGGGATCTGAATTTTCCACTACTATGGTAATAAGGGATTTATCACAGAACTGTAGGGACCAATAAATTATTTGTCTTTTGCAACATTCAAACTGTATAAAATGCAATTTTGAAACATACAGGTAAGCCACACAAAAGCTCCGTGGAAAGCAACTCATCTATGCCCACTATGTTGAAAAAGGTTTTTCTTCCGTGAAGGGGACCAATCAGAGAAACACACATTGTAATGAGCAGGATCCAATCAGTGGAAAGCCACATAATAAGCCCAAACCAACCAGCACCATGGAGTTAGTGTTTTCAGAAATCTTATTTTCCACAAATCCATATTGAATTGCTACACTAGCATTTTTAAATGTACATGGTTCTGAAGAGCGCTTCAAAAATATTTGTTTAAATGGTTTGAAAATGCCATGGTAGTGTGAACAAAAGGCGAAAAATTGAGACAAATGTTTTTTATATGAAAATGTAAAAGGGCTTAATTTATTACTTGCTGGATT
>JANRMT010062832.1:7711011-7725360 GCA_026402145.1 Polypterus bichir lapradei | reverse complement strand
GTTCTCAGTTAGCTGCCCGGGGCTGGAGGCTAGGAGTGGGAGCTGGCCGTCTGCCTGTGGTCTGGAGTGGTGGGTTGCTTTGCTCTGCATTGGACAGGGGTGCCTGCTCATTATTACCCCAGCGGAACGGGGCTAACTCTGGTGTCCGGGAATGGTTGTGCCCTCGGTACGGCAGCACCGGGACCAGAGTTAGTAGGGTGTGTATGGGGAGTGTGAATGGGTGTCTGGCGTACATCCTTGTAAGTCTTGGGTTGTATGTGTATGTGAGAGCATGAGGGAGGGAGTGTATGACTGTGTTTGTGTGTGACTGTATATGTCAGGTGGGGTTTTGGACTCCTCCCCTCTCCTGGGACATCTGGCAATGCTGCAACATCTTCGCCTACCCTCCCCCTGCCACTTTTTTTTTTTTTAAACATCTGTCTGGTCGCTCCCGGTGGCTGCCTGGTGGGATCTGGGTCCCTGGGCTCTGTTGGGTCCTCGGCGGGGTGGGTCGCCCTTGTGTCCCGGGCTGCTGGGTTCCAGGCCCGGCCGGCTCCGGGGTGAGTGGCTACGGGCGGGCCTGGGGGCTAGCCGTTGATATCTCCCGGGACTCTGCCGGCTGCTGGTTGTGGCCCACCGGGGTAATCCTCTGCACCTCTCGAGGGGGGGTTGGGGCTTCTCTGGTGACGGTCTCCCTGGGGTCTCCGCGCTCTGGGGTGACCACTGGATTTCTGGGCTTGGAACTCCCTCCATCTTCCGCACGTTTTTGGGGGTAGGTCTGTGGCCCTTCACACTCACTATTGGACGCTCCTATAGAGAAACCTTACACATACAAGCGTGTGTACGCACACAGGTGCTCACATGGTGCTTTCATAGGTATGACTTGGACATCTTCAGCACATGACCTACGGCTGTGGTTGGCCCTAAATGCCTTAGTAATAATTACTGTGTGATTGTTAGCAAACATTTTTACTTTTATATATCTTCATGTAGCTGATGGAGCAATGTTTTTGTCTTGTGGTTTTTTTTTTTTTTTTTTTTTTTTTTTCCCCTCTCTTTCTGCAGGTCTAGAAGCGGATTCTGGTTCACTTGTTGTTTATTCTATACGAAAATCCCTCCTTCCCCCTTTACCTCCATCTCCTCCTTTTCTCTCTTCTTTTTCTTTCATTTTTGTCTCCGTGTCCGGTTCGAATCTTAAAAACATCAGAAAATATTTCTAATAAAGTTTTGGTATCAGGCGTGGCGTCAGCAGAAGCTGTAACGCTCCACCTGAGAGAAAAACTGTAAGGCTAGTCGCCAGCATTCAGACATCAATTCTGATTGCTTCACAGCCGAACAGGACACGGTAAAAAAAAAAAAAAAAAAAAAAGAAAAAGTAATTTGGCTGGTGGAAGACCTGATGGTGTTAGCAATTTTAGATATTCTACTAGATATTGTAAGTTGATGTTTTCATCTTCTGCACAATCATCATCAACTGTTTCAGCATAGTCTATTGATATGCATTTAACCAATTTGATGTGTAACCGATAGACAATTTTTGCGTAAATTCGTTTGACTTCATTGTTTCTCAGTGCTAGGATTGCCCGTGTACTCATTTCTTCTGTTGGTAACCCATCCATCCATCCATCCATTTTCCAACCCGCTGAATCCGAACACAGGGTCACGGGGGTCTGCTGGAGCCAATCCCAGCCAACACAGGGCACAAGGCAGGAACCAATCCTGGGCAGGGTGCCAACCCACCGCAGGACACACACAAATAAATAGTAAATAGTTGAGAGAAGGGTGGGACTTAATAAAATCTCTTGGCAATAGTCTTGTCTCGCGGGACTTGAAAAAATCTCTCATCTCGTCTCGAGATTTTTTTTTTAAATAGAGATATTAACTGGTTTATTTACTTAACTTTTAGTTGTAGCTGATGACTTTTTTTAACATAGTATGTTAAAGCACCAATGAGGGAAGGAAACCTATCTAAATGATCTATTCTGTAATAATTGGGATATGATTCAGGGAATAGAGGTAATTGAACTATTAGGATCTAGTGACCATTAATTATAATATTTTTCACAGTGTTCTAGAATAGTGCAAATTCAAAAATGAAAGCTGTTAAGTTTAATTCTAATAGAGGTGTTTGTCAGCAATGCATCAAAACCTAAATAAGATACATTGGGATAGGGTTTTAAATGTGGATAGAGCTGAGGAGATGGGTGGGAGGTTTCACATTTTTTTACATTTTATATAGGGCTAATTTATCCCAAAATTTAGAAGCAGTAAAAAATTGAAGAAAACTATGTAGAAGATAAATAAGGATCTAAAAGAGAAGCTGAAAAGGAAAGAGTAGCTGTATATTTACAGACTGTGAAAAGGGGAATGCTCTGAAATTGCATTTTTCTGAGTTTTAAAAATGTAAAGAAGTCGATAACCTCCTTATAGTAAAGTGTACTGCTAAAGATGAGCTTATTGATTAGCAAATTGCAGAGGGAGAAGGGCTGCTTAGATTAAATAAGTTGAAATCCAAAATATCTCTGGGATCAGATAATATTTATACTAGAGTGTTTAAATGAGTACGTATATGCAGTATTTATGTTTGTACTGTGTTTGTACTGGCATCAGTGTCAGTTGACCGTGGTTTCAACTGTCTTATCAGATAGACAAATGTAGGTGCTGCATGTTGAGTGGGTACACTTTCCTTAGACTTGCTAAAAAGAATTTTTTGGAGGGGGGGGTGTTTATGTTAAGGGTGCAACGATTTCAGCTCACATCTGGAACGGAAAGTGAAAGTCTTATGTGCTACACCAAACAAAAAGAGGGCATTGTATGCAAACCGTTGGAAAAATAATGTTTCTAAATTATTTCTTGTGAATGTGTATTGGAAAAACGTTGAATATAATTCTGTCATTTAAACATTGATCAAGAATAATTGCTTATAATATTGAGTTGTTGATCAAGTTCACAGATCTGCTGGTTACAAAATTTAATTGAAATAAAGTTGTCTAAATGTTTTATATTCCGTGTTTAAATATATCAAATGTGCAGTATTGGTGGGAATTTGTGAAATTTGAACATAAACATTCCAGATCATTGATAGTTACAGACAACTTAATTTACTGAAGTTTAATGTCAACGTTTTATATTTTTGTGGTTTATGTCAGTTCTGGCTGCCTCCAATTCCTTTAATAACTATCCAGCATTTTTCTTGAGAAAATAGTGTATCTTATCACAATCACAGTGTTTTAATTATATTCTGTTACACTCATTTGACTTGTAAAAGGATTAGCCGCTTGCTGTTATTTTCAAAGGTTCTTAAAGCCTTTTGAAGGTTTTCTTGTTCTTTGGTTTATTCAAATGAAACAATCTGCAGTTCTCCTAATCTCTAAAAAAAGAATGAAACCTCTAAGCTCTAACTGCATAGTGTGAAGTTTGTCAGATTAGAAAATGTATTGGTGACATTTAATAAATTAAAATATAAAGTCTTTGTCTTTGTATAGACATACCTGAAATGTGACAATTTTGTCAGCCTACTGTACTTTAAATATGTTAACTGTAATATGACAGTACACTAATGTGAAGATTTCATTTATTTAGGTATTCATTTCTTCTCACTAGGCTAGTCTTAAGATTTACAATCTAGTGGTATGTAACTTCATCTACACCTGTACTCCAGTTTTCTAATGGGAAGGCCACAGGCAGTAGAGACACCCAACAAAACATAATATTGTAACACTAACGCTTCTCTCCATCATGACCAGAATATAAGGAAGGCAAGACACCAGAGGGAGGATTAAGATCTTTAGATCCCTCAAAATTGCTGTGCTTACATTACAGGAAGGAACCAGAAATTTGTCATGAAGGATGTACCCATGAGGTGTAACTGAATGTCTGTGGGAAGTAGCCCAACTCAAAAAAGTTGGAGGAAAGGTGAAATGACTACTTTGCCTCGTTATGGCACCTCAGAGGAGTCTCTACTGTAAAATGTCTAGGAGAGAGTGTGCGGCTAGTTAGCCTAGATGTCTAGGACCGTGACTGTGTCTGATCCTGTCTGTTATAACTGACTGTGGATTTCCCAGAGGATTATTTTCTCCAGGAATTCTACTGATCCAAACTTTTCCAAGTTTATATTTTCTGTGAATTTTCAGTGCTGTGTTTGTATTTCAACCTTTGAACTTGTCATAGTGCTCTTTGTCAGCAATCCCTGCAGAGTACTGTACCAAAGTAAACTGAATTGAACTGAATCAAAAGAGTCAGTGAAATGAGGAGGCACTGTAGTCTGCTGCAGAAGGCCTTGAAAGGGCTATTTAGGTTAAATAATTCATCTAAAGTGAACTCCACCCTGCCAAATGGGTTTGACCGCAATATCATATTATCAATTAAAAATGTGTTTTAAGGATCTCCAATCTAATGACAGGAGAAGGAGAAAAGATTTGTACAAAATTATGTTTTGTTTAATTAAAAGTAACCAACATGCCTGAAATTAAATTGTTGTATCTTGGCTTCTTAAGTGTCAGTTATTTCTTATCAGTACCTGCAGTCACTTAACCCAAACCAGGGTCACGAGGTCTGGAGCCTATCATCAGGTATGAGGCTCTGGCTAAGGAACCATTTCATTGCAGGGACCACTTGTTAGTGTTGAGTGGTATACCTGTAATAAAAAAGTGCCTTGCTGCAAATTTTTTAAAACTGTACTTTGCCAGCATTATTTAAAATTAACTAATCTTGCAACATGAAAATGAAGCTGAATTGCTTTACCCTGCTTTTATTGAAAAGTAAGAAATATGTCTTTAAAAAAGGTAAAGATAGCAAGAAAACAGCATTGCATTTGTGTGGCTAGCAGAAAACCAAATCACACTAGCTGAGCTTTGTTACGTACTTGTCAATTCAGCATGCAAAAAAGAGATGGAAACAGTTGATAACGCTAGTCATCTCCAATTTGATAAACAGGGCTATTGAAAATGAGAGACGGCAGTACTTAGCTTATAAGACAAATACACAAAGCTTACCCTGGAGATTTTACAGCCCCTTTTTGCAAACATTGTTAGAAGGCTTATCTCTCCAAAGGATGCAATATAATGAATCTTTCCAAGAATGTATCCGTTGCTCATCCTGATGTCTGTGAAGTTTGTTATTAATAAATATGATTTTCACGAAATGATTATATATTGATTATATTGAATGACATTTGTCCTTGTTAACTGTTAGCTCTTGCTTTTAGCATTCCAAGAAAGCATTGTAATTAAAGCCTCTTGACTTGTGACCCAGTCCTGCTACTATTTTAGCACAAGGTTAAGTATTGATTATAGAACCAGTATAATCTAGCATAGCAGAATCCTGACTCCAAGCATCCTGTTTATCAGTAAGTACCGAGGACATAAGAAATGAAACTAGTCATGCACTTCTGTAATTGACAAGTGTGTTTAAGAATTGTTACCACCATTTGTACACCGGTCATATCTTCCATGTACAGAGTGACTCCATGTACCTGTCAATAAAGGTATCCCTCTCATCCTGGACTGACTTTGTGATTTAACTTTGAAAGTTGACGCTGCAAGCACATCCCACCTCTCCCACTCACCCATGTCGCTGGATAAGGTAAGGCAGTATTTTCTTTCAGTTTTATGTGGTGACTAGGGTTGGCTGGGATCCGAACACTGAATAACCAGACAAGCCCTTCTGGGCTGGGTAAGTGCCCGCCTCTGTCAGCTGTAGCCCTGGACTCCCCACTGGGATGTATGTTAGAACCTTTGGTCCAGATCACCTAGAATTGCTGGGTAGTGCGATAAGAAAAATCATCAAACTGTCAAAAAAAAAAACAATGTATGGTATATGGTAGAGTGTATGTATAAGTCTTAAATTAATTTAATTAACTTAAATAAGTTGGAGGTGTTGTCCTGGGTAAAGAAGGAAAGTATTCAGGGAAAACAGTCTCCGATTTAGAGGTCAAGAAGCTGCCACAACCTTGTCTGTATGGCTGGTTAATGGATAATGGTTCAATGAAATTGGGGTTCCAGTTTAAGTCTGGACAAGGAGAAGGAGTTGAAGTTCCTTCTGAACAAGGATGAGGGGTTAAGTCCTCTCAGACAGAGTTGAAGTCTCTGACTTATAGTGATGACTCAGAACTTTTTTTAATTCCTAAGTGTTAACTAATATGACTAAATACTAAGTTAGTTTAAAATTTATTTTGTGCTTTATCAGATTTCAGAGTTATAGTCTATTGTAACTGATACTGGGGCATACCGGAGACTGCCAGTGAGTACGAATAGTGCCAAATGACTCTTTGTCTGTGTGTGGTCAGGGAATTGACCTTGAGTGTGGGTGAATTTTAGGTTTATGTCCAGGGGAGTTACCACTCCCTGTCTGTTGCTGTAATTAAGTTAATGACCACGGTTTTCTAGGCCTATGTGCCAGTGCTCTGTGAAAATACCGGTTCCGGGAAAGTCAGGAAATGCTATTACTAAATCCAGGGACTACAGCTGTGACTTCTTAGTTATTATTACATTAGTCTAAGTCAATATTGTAGTGAATTCTCTGAAAAACATATTTATATATTTGTAGGGAAAGAATAACATTAAATGGGGTAAAAAGAAATGGGTACAAAGTAAATAATGTATGCAGAATGAGAAAATATGAAAGGGAAAGTTTAACTATAGCTTCACTTGCAAAGCCGGTGGTACAAAAGCGTAGCCGGTTGAAGCATCTATTTCTTCTTTTCCTCACTTCTCATTTGCTGTCTGATTGCACTGGTCAACAAGAATTTTGCTACTGGGATTCTTTCACCTTTACTTTAACATGTTTCACTTGCTGACTCCAAATCTGAAAACCGTTTTCGTCCAGCACGTCCCATTTTTTACTTATGATGTTCCAGGTCTTGGACAACTAGGGTGACTGGACTGGACAATGATTGACTTGTAAAGGCAGATGCATTTCAGCATTTAAGAAATAAGTTTGGTCTCGAGAAAAGTGAAGCCAAAATTAAGGAAGGTGTTTTTGTTGGCCCTGAAATCCATGAACTGATGCTTGACGAGGAGTTCAAAGGAAACTAAAGCCAACTGAATCAGCACCCTCATTTGTGCAGGTTGTCCAGAATTTTTTTTGACAGTCACAGAGCAGAGAATTAGGCTGAGCTTGTGGAGAACATGCTGAAAGTATATTAGCTTACAGGAGCCAGAATGTCACTGAAGACGCATTTTTTACATATTCGTCTCGACTTTTTTCCACCAAATCTAAACGATGTCAGAGATGAGCATGGGGAAAGATTTAATCAAGATACAAAGGTGATGGAAAACCGATATCAGGGAAAATTTACTCCGAGCATAATGGGTGACTACTATTGGTTCATGCAAAGAGAGACGGATGTGCAGTACAAGCGCAAAAGCAATTGCCTCAGACAATTTTGAACACAATGACCTTGCTTTTATATTGAGGTAAATTGACATAAACATGTTTTAAAGTGTCTCTGGTATCGTCTTCTGGTTTGTTTTCAGAACAAATGGCAATGATGTATATCTCAAAAATCTGATGTGCTAGCTTAATTCCGATTTCATATATGAAATCAGTGTAAAAAACTTAATAGAGAACTGGTCTGAAGCTCCCAGTAGCAAACAAAAAATATTTTTTTGTAGACCAGTGTTGTTTTCTCAGCTGCACATTCCCTCTCTCAACAGTTGTGTGTGTTCATACACAGTGGCTCCACTGACTGTCTTTACTGTAGTTATGTGAATGTGATGTGTGACACAGAGAGAATTGTTTAGTCTATTGAAGTATTTCTGGTACAATTTAAAACACCTAGTGAAAAACTGTGGGTATATAGTGTTGACAAAGTGAAATATATCTGTAGTCAAATTAACAGAGCTCTGAATTAATTTAGAACAAATGTTACAGTTTGTTATTGAAAATGTGTACTATTTGGTGAAATTAAATGAAAACATCTCATGGATTGTTATATATATATATATATATATATATATATATATATATATATATCAATTATAAAAAAAATCTTGGTAGGGAAACTAGGGGGACGAGACTTGATCTTCTTGGAAAACAATTTGACGTCACGCAAGAGACACTTTAACGTCATGTGAGACAACATTTAAAACAAGTTCACAGACATCTAACCAAGCATTTGTTGGAATGCTTTTGGCAGACATACATCATGTGCTCCCAGCTCTTAAAACAATGACAAGGACTCACAACGCGAGCAGCAGAGACGCAAAGTGGCAAAAGGACAGCTACTGTACAGGCTTTGAAATGATCAACGCGCAGCGCAGCAAGCAAAAAATACAGCTCACCAGCAGATGATCTAACTGCAACTCCTTAGTGTGCGTTCAGCCCCCCCAAAACAACGTGAGCGGCAGAGACATGAAGTGGCAAAAGGACAGCTGCTGTACAGGTTTTTAAATGATTGACATGCAGCGCAACAAAAAGAACACGCAGCTCGCCAGCAGCAGAAAGACAGCAGCTGATCTGATGGCATCTCCTTAGTGTGCGTTTAGCCGACCACCACCACCTACCCCCCCGCACCCCCCCCAACCCGTTCACAACAGCATAATACATCCACGCCTGGGGCGGAAATTAAGGAAAAATATTGTTGTTACAAAAGTTTTAAAGTAAAAGTGAAAAAAATGCATATGTAACAAGTCCCATGAAAATAACAATCTCTTTAAATTGTTTATCTGGTAAACCAAACACAGGGGTAGGCGAGTCTTGTAACAAGACTTTTTGGGTGACGAGACGTCATATTTTGAAGAGAGACACTTTAGAGAGAGATACTTAAGAAAGACACTTTCACGTCCCGCGACACAGTCAAGTCACGTTACACTTTCACGTCCCGTGACACACGCGACACAGTCAAGTCACGTCATACTGACATCCACGTCAGACAGAATTTAAGAGAGACATTTGAAGTGAGACAGAGAGACACTTTCACATCCCGCGACACAGAACAAAGAGCAGCTTAAAAAGTTAAAGATGACATGTCCACAAATAAGCGTAGCAGAAAGAGCGGCGTGACAAAAATAAACACAAAACCGATGGAGAGAAAAGAATGCGTATTCGGAAAATAAGGAATGTAAGCAAAGACTTAGCAAAGGAAAAAGGAGCAGCTTTAAAAAATGAAAAGTTAAAGATGACATGACCATGATTAAGCAAAGCAGAAAGAGAGGCGCAACAAAAAGAAACACAAAAGCGCATGAGAAAAAAGAATGCAAATTCTGAAAAATAGAAATGTAAGCAAACACTTAGCGAAGAAGAAAGATCTGCGCGTCAAAATGCTGAAACAGTTGGTGGAGATAGTGCAGAAGATGAAAACATCAATTTACAATATCCCACAGAATATCTACAAACGTTAACACGTTCAATTTACAACATCCCACAGAACATCTACAAATGTTAACACGTAATTTATGTATGAGTGATGGGCTATGCAGTGGGACAAGATTAGTTGTACTGAAAATTGGTAGAACAATTCTAACATGTAAAATTTTAACAGGCAACAAGAAAGGTAATGTAGTATATAACCCGCGTTAACATTAGACACAAAAGGAGATGTTGATATGCCATTCTTATTAAAATGTTTACAGTTTCCTAATAGCTTTTGCAATGACAATTAACAAATCCCAAGCACAAAGATTCGAAAAAGTCGGTTTATTTATAAGAGAGAAAGAAACAATATTCACTCACGGCCAGTTATACGTTGCATTATCCCGATGTAAGACCAAACAAGGAATCAAAATTCAATGCAATCTTGAAGAAAAGTTAATTCCAAATATTGTTTTTACTGAAGTTTTACAGTAAAAGTGAACATAATGCATATGCAACAATTAACAAGAAAAAAAGAATCTTTTTAAAATGTATTTCAGGTTAACCAAAACCGGGGGTTGACGGGCAAAGCAAGCAGGGGGCAGAGCGCCTAGTGTGTGTGTGTATATATATATATATATATATATATATATACATATATCTATATATGTATATATATATATATATATATATACTAGCAAAATACCTGTGCTTCGCAGCGGAGAAGTAGTATGTTAAAGAAGTAATGAAAAAGAAAAGCAAACATTTTGAAAATAACGTAACATGATTGTCAATGTAATTGTTTTGTCACTGTTGTGAGTGATGATTGTTGCAGTCATATATATATACAATAATCCCTCCTCGATCGCAGGGGTTGCGTTCCAGACCCCCCCGCGATAGGTGAAAATCCGCGAAGTAGAAACCATATGTTTGTATGGTTATTTTTATATATTTTAAGCCCTTATAAACTCTCCCACACTGTTAACATTATTAGAGCCCTCTAGACATGAAATAACACCCTTTAGTCAAAAGTTTAAACTGTGCTCCATGACAAGACAGAGATGACAGTTCTTTCTCACAATTAAAAGAATGCAAATATATCTTTTCTTCAAATGAGTCTCTGCATCAGGAGCAGAGAATTTAAGAGAGAGAGCGAGCGCTCGCAAAGAAAAGCAAACAATCAAAAAATCAATACGTGTGCTTTTAAGTAAAGCGGCATTTTTCAGAGGAGCGTCAGTATCTTCTAAGCAAACAGCCTCTGTTGAAACAGCCCCTCTGCTCAAATCTCCTCCGTCAGGCGCAGAGAACGTCAGAGAGAGAGCGCGAGATTAAAGCAAACAATCAAAAAATCAATACGTGTGCTTTTGTGCTTTTAAATAGCACCGCAATAAAGCGGCATTTTTTAGAGGAGCGTCAGTATCTTTTAAGCAAACAGCTTCTGTGCAAACAGCACCTCTGCTCACACTCCCTCCGTCAGGCGCAGAGAATGTCAGAGAGGGTGAGATAGAGGCAGAGACAAGCAAACAATCAAGCACCGCGCGGGAAGCATATCTTATAGCATTGAGGAGTTTTAGTTAATATGTATTACATGCTCTGATTGGGTAGCTTCTAAGCCATCTGCCAATAGCGTCCCTTGTATGAAATCAACTGGGCAAACAAACTGAGGAAGCATGTACCATAAATTAAAAGACCCATTGTCCGCAGAAATCCGCGAACCAGCGAAAAATCCGTGATATATATTTAGATATGCTTACATTTAAAATCCGCGATAGAGTGAAGCCGCGAAAGTCGAAGCGCGATATAGCGAGGGATTACTGTATATACTGTAGATACACGCACACATATATAAACATATATATATATATACATATCCATACATATATACATATACACATATACACACACACATATATACATACATATACGAGGGATATCCAGAAAAAAAGGTTACAACAGCTGTTAAAAATTGAAAAATGAATATATTTCAACCAACTTTACAGGGTATGTTCCAAAATATGTGTTTATTTCTCAACATAATCGGCGTCAACTTCAATGCACTTCTTTAGCCTGGGCACCAGCTTTTTTATACCCTTGTCGAATACGCTCCGCTCCACCTCCAAAAGACACTTCTCCACTGTCTCCTTCACCTCCTCATCGTTGGAAAAACGTTTCCCACCCAAGAATTCTTTCACAATTCTTCCACAAGCTGACGATGGATCTCGGCCGCGGATTCGCGACGCAAAGTGAGGAACTTGATGACCGAACGAATCTCGCATCGGCGGTAGGTGGAGCAAATGGCCTCAGCAGAGGTTGACGAACTCGCTTGCTGTGATGACATTTCACAACTGACTGATGCGGTCCCGGGCTTATTTTGACCGTTAGGACCCCCCTACACGTAGGTATGCCAACCTTCGGAAAAAAAAAATTCCCTGCACCCTCCAGGGCACTTGTAACCTTTTTTTCTGGATATCCTTCGTATATATATATATATAAATATATACACATACATCCACATATATATACATATATGTATATATACATATCTACATATACACACATACATATACATACACACATACATACATACACACACATATATACACACAAATACATATATATATATATACACTAGCAAAATACCCACGCTTCGCAGCGGAGAAGTAGTGTGTTAAAGAAGCAATGAAAAAGAAAAGGAAACATTTTGAAAATAACGTAACATGATTGTCAATGTAATTGTTTTGTCACTGTTGTGAGTGATGAGTGTTGCTGTCATATATATATATATATATATATATATATTTACACACACACACATAAACATATATATATACATATCTATACATATACACATATATATACACACACACATATATACATACATATATATATATCTACATATATACACATACATATACATACACACATACATACATACATACACACACATATATATACACAAATACATATATATATACAGTAATCCCTCGCTATATCGCGCTTCGACTTTCGCGGCTTCACTCTATCGCGGATTTTATATGAAAGCATAACTAAATAAATGCTAAATATAACGCGGATTTTTCGCTGCTTCGCGGGTTCTGCGGACAATGTGTCTTTTTACTTCCTGTATATGCTTCCTCAGTTGGTTTGCCCAGTTGATTTCATACAAGGAACGCTATTGGCGGATGGCTGAGAAGCTAACCAATCAGAGCACGCAGTTAAGTTCTCCTGACTGAGAAGCTAACCAATCAGAGCACGCAGGAGCTATGCAGTATTAACCAGGAAGTTTCATCTCGCTCATTCAGCATCAACGTGCTTCGCTGTGTAAAGAGTTGTGCTCTTTAGTGTTTATCTTTGTGCATAGTCAAGCCCTTCATTATGGCTCCAAAACAATCTGCTACTGCTTCAGGGGCCGTGCCCAAGCGCAAGAAGAAGATGTTAACGATTGCCGAAAAGGTAAACGTTTTGGATTTGTTGAAGGCTACGATTCTTTTTATTTAAAAAGTAGGAAAGGAATATAAGATCTACGGCTGCAGTGTCCTTTTAACCAGGGTGCAAAACGAGTTGTAAGTGGATGTAATAAGGCAGTAGTCTGGATGGAATCTGCTTTAGGGATTTGGATTGAAGACTGCCAGAAGAAGAACAACGGCAGTGCTACACAATCGCCTGAAGTGGCTCCTTTACAAGGGCTGTAACGCTCTCCTTTGTTGTGCAGTAAAATTAAACTCATTGTTATCGGACAAGTCATCGTGTCATTGTTGGTGAGTAACCATAATTAATTTTCTTCTTACAGTGCTTAGTACATGTACGTACGTTTAGTGTCACTGTACACACATTTACTGTATACTATTTTTCTTGCATTGTACGTATTTATTGCTGGTGACCTGTCTATCGTAATGGCTGTAACATATGTGATATCGGAGACACTCAATATCTTTAAAATAATATTTAGGTTTTACTGTATATAAACAGTGTATGTTTATATACATAATTTCAATGAATCTTACCTAATATCTAAGAGAATACAAAGGGATTATGCTGTATAACGCTGCGGGGAATATTTATAAACAGTGCGGGAGAGTTTATAAGGGCTTAAAATATATAAAAATAACCATACAAACATATGGTTTCTACTTCGCGGATTTTCACCTATCGCGGGGGGGTCTGGAACGCAACCCCCGCGATGGAGGAGGGATTACTGTACACATACACACACACACACACACATATATAAACATATATATACATATACATACATATCTACATATATACACACACAGCTATTTCGTATCAGTGCAATACGCTGCTTGTTAAAACGGATAACTCCCGCTCTTACGTGCAAGTCTGTGTGGATATTATGAACTATCGTATTTGTTCAAGTTCTATTTAAATTTTAAATAGAAGGAATTTTTATTTAGTCGACAGAAATATCTTTGGTAGGAATGGTAAAAACAGACAGGAATATTACTCCTGAATAAATCAACTCAAACCTTAAACAACTTATAATATTTTGCTCTCTATAAAAATATATCCTGTCTAAATTATACAAGTTAGAAATAAAGTAAACGTTAAAAGAACAAACATTCAAATTTCTTTACTCTTATGTAATTTTATATAAAAATAAACTTAGATTTTAAATATCCCAAAAGATTTTGCTCTCCATAAAAATATATCCTGTCAAAATTATACAAATTATAATATGAACATGCTGCATAACAAAACCTGGAAATATAAATAAAATGTGTTCCTTTCAGCAATAACAAATCAAATCATTCAGTTGTCTTTGCTCATATGTCATTTTAGTGCTGGACGCCTGGCATCTTTTTTTGGCAACAAGTTCGTTTATGTTTGGTGTGAGGTTCTGTGTTGTTGAGATTCTCAGGATGGACTGCAGGTGCTCATCAGTGAGGCGACTCCTGTGTGCTGTTTTGTTAGTCTTTATCACTGAGTAGAGCTTCTCACACAGATATATGCTACCAAACATACACAAGGTTCGAGCCGCATGTAGACGGACTTTTTTTGTTCTTCAAAGTCACCAAAGCGCCGTGCAAACTCAGTGCGCTCAGTTTATCAGCAAAGTGC
>JANRMT010062832.1:7679960-7691699 GCA_026402145.1 Polypterus bichir lapradei | reverse complement strand
CCCCCCCCAGCACTTCCTGGTGTGGCGGAAGTGCTGAGGTCCAGGGTCCCCAAGGCATTGGGGCGCCTCCTGGTGGTGACCACGGGCCCCTACAGGGTGGGGCTTCCACGCCCTGAACCCGTGGCCCCCAGAGCAACCAGGAAGGCAGCCCTCACGTGATCCCAGATGGGCAATCGCCCACTTCCGGTCCTCCAAGCTGTCCCGGCCTGGTCGTGGCCCCTGGCACCCTCGACACTACATTTTATTTATATATATATATATATATATATATATATAATATACACATACATACATACATACATACACACACTCACCTAAAGGATTATTAGGAACACCATAATAATACGGTGTTTGACCCCCTTTCGCCTTCAGAACTGCCTTAATTCTACGTGGCATTGATTCAACAAGGTGCTGAAAGTATTCTTTAGAAATGTTGGCCCATATTGATAGGATAGCATCTTGCAGTTGATGGACATTTGTGGGATGCACATCCATGGCACGAAGCTCCCGTTCCACCACATCCCAAAGATGCTCTATTGGGTTGAGATCTGGTGACTGTGGGGGCCATTTTAGTACAGTGAACTGAAACCAATTGGAAATGATTCGAGCTTTATGACATGGTGCATTATCCTGCTGGAAGTAGCCATCAGAGGATGGGTGGTACATGGTGGTCATGAAGGGATGGACATGGTCAGAAACAATGCTCAGGTAGCCCGTGGCATTTAAACGATGCCCAATTGGCACTAAGGGGCCTAAAGTGTGCCAAGAAAACATCCCCCACATCATTACACCACCACCAGCCTGCACAGTGGTAACAAGGCATGATGGATCCATGTTCTCATTCTGTTTACGCCAAATTCTGACTCTACCATTTGAATGTCTCAACAGAAATCGAGACTCGTCAGACCTGGCAACATTTTTCCAGTCTTTAACTGTCCAATTTTGGTGAACTCGTGCAAATTGTAGCCTCTTTTTCCTATTTGTAGTGGAGATGAGTGGTACCCGGTGGGGTCTTCTGCTCTTGTAGCCCATCCGCCTCAAGGTTGTGCGTGTTGTGGCTTCACAAATGCTTTGCTGCATACCTCGGTTGTAACGAGTGGTTATTTCAGTCAAAGTTGCTCTTCAGCTTGAATCAGTCGGCCCATTCTCCTCTGACCTCTAGCATCAACAAGGCATTTTCGCCCACAAGACTGCCGCATACTGGATGTTTTTCCCTTTTCACACCATTCTTTGTAAACCCTAGCAATGGTTGTGCGTGAAAATCCCAGTAACTGAGCAGATTGTGAAATACTCAGACCGGCCCGTCTGGCACCAACAACCATGCCACGCTCAAAATTGCTTAAATCACCTTTCTTTCCCATTCTGACATTCAGTTTGGAGTTCAGGAGATTGTCTTGACCAGGACCACACCCCTAAATGCATTGAAGCAACTGCCATGTGATTGGTTGATTAGATAATTGCATTAATGAGAAATTGAACAGTTGTTCCATACATATATATACACATATGTATGGTTATTTTTATATATTTTAAGCCCTTATAAACTCTCCCTTACTGTTTATAAATATTCCCCTTTTTATTCTCTTAGATATTAGGTAAGATTCATTGAAATTATGTATATAAACACACTGTTTATATACAGTAAAACCTAAATATTATTTTAAAGATATTGAGTGTCTCCGATATCAGATATGTTACAGCCATTACGATAGACAGGCCACTAGCAATAAATACGTACAATGCAAGAAAAATAGTATACAGTAAATGTGTGTACAGTGACACTAAACGTACGTACATTTACTAAGCACTGTAAGAAGAAAATTAATTATGGTTAGTCACCAACAATGACACGATGACTTGTCCAATAACAATGAGTTTAATTTTACTGCACAACAAAGGAGAGCGTTACAGCCCTTGTAAAGGAGCCACTTCAGGCGATTGTGTAGCACTGCCATTGTTCTTCTTCTGGCAGTCTTCAATCCAAATCCCTAAAGCAGATTCCATCCAGACTACTGCCTTATTACATCCACTTACAACTCGTTTTGCACCCTGGTTAAAAGGACACTGCGGGCGTAGATCTTATATTCTTTTCCTACTTTTTAAATAAAAGGAATTGTAGCCTTCAACAAATCCAAAACGTTTACCTTTTTGGCAATCGTTAACATCTTCTTCTTGCGCTTGGGCATGGCCCCTGAAGCAGTAGCAGATTGTTTTGGAGCCATAATGAAGGGCTTGACTATGCACTAAGATAAACACAAAAGAGCACAACTCTTTACACAGCGAAACACGTTGATGCTGAATGAGCGAGACGAGACTTCCTGGTTAACACTGCATTCAGCACGCAGGAACTCAACTGCGTGCTCTGATTGGTTAGCTTCTCAGTCAGGAGAACTTAACTGCGTGCTCTGATTGGTTAGCTTCTCAGCCATCCGCCAATAGCGTCCCTTGTATGAAATCAACTGGGCAAACCAACTGAGGAAGCATGTACAGGAAGTAAAAAGACACATTGTCCGTAGAATCCGCGAAGCAGGGAAAAAATCCGCGTTATATTTAGTTATGCTTTCATATAAAGTCCGCGATAGAGTGAAGCCGCGAAAGTCGAAGCGCGATATAGCGAGGGATTACTGTATATCAGTGAGATAATAAAGAACAAGCCTGACAGTCTCAGTTTTTAAACATATTTTCCCAGTGTTAATTTTCTAGTTGCTGCATCCTTACTCAACGGCAATGTGTGTGTGTTTACAGTACACAAAATGATGCATTTCTTGCAGAGTAGTGTATTTTCATTTAATAATCATTAGTATTTTTGCCTTGCTTCCGCTCATTTGATTTATTGCCACATTACTCACTGTCACTGAGAGATAGTATGTTCTCCCCTTTTCTGCTTGATCAATTGCAGATATAATGCTTTGTTAAGGTCAAAGCTAAATTCATTGTGATACAGAATATTCAAAGATGATGAGCCTAACAGTTATTGTTAAATTGACAATCCAGTATGTTAGATGTTTCAAATCTAATTTCATAAACCTATTTTGGGCAGCATGCTGCTGGTGTCTCTAATTCCATCGTTTGATGTTTAAATCCTATGCCAAGTCATCACTTCTGTGGTTTGCATGTTTGTGTGTGTGTGTTTTTTTTTTTTTTTTTTTATATATATAAACACATTTCCAGTCAAGGTTAGGATAACTGGCAGCTGGGGAGTGTGTGAATTAGTGGCCTTTGTGAATGACTGGTGCCTTATGTAGGGCTGGTTCATGTCTAGAGCTTGATGCTAAATTAGACAAATTGGCTTTTAGACTGTTAAGTTTAATTACAGCTTTTATGATCTGATAGAAGTGGACTAGGGTAGGGTACAAGGTTATTATAGTTTTGCCTTTTTATATTTAGTTTTTTTTTCTATATTTTTTCTGACATTACTTGGAAAGTCAGTCTAGTTTTAGTTTTCCTTCATCGTGTATTTTTAGTTTTAGTTTAGTTTTTATTTCACAAAGGCTTTTCTATTTTATTTTTATATATATTAGTTTCAGTTTTAGTTTTAGTAATTATGGCATGGAGCGCCTACAGAGTTAGTTTTGTGTCACAATCAGACAGAACTGTACACTTAGCAGATTTGGATATGAGTTTAATGTTAGTGGAAGCTTACTACAGTGCCTGGTTTACTATCTTGTTTTGTTTTTGTCTGATAAAAACAAGCATAATTAAACCTAAACACTGAATATAAACAATTTTACACAATTTTATAATTTTTAAAATATAATGAAAAATCATTAGATTACATCGTAATGTCGGCATGAAAAAAAAGACCATCTCCAAGCGTGTAAATAGTAGGGTAAAGTACTTATGTAAGACCATAAGAGAGCTTCCCCTTTGAAAAATCAGCTGTTGTTTTGTAAGCAATATTGAAGACCAATTTGAGACATGAAGAACATGCCTAAGTAGACTGTTTCCGCACAAAGTATGTACCCAAATATTTAAAATTTGAAAGTAGTGGTAAAAATGTGCCCTGCATAGCACATATACTTCTTTTTTCTCCAGAAAATTGCACTTGTCCGTGGACAACTGAAACCAGAAAAACACGCTTGTCCGACGGTCAATTTACCCGTGTTGGGCGAGTCGGGCGTTGGATTTCAGTACCCCTGAGTCTGTCACACTGGTGTCTGGGCAGTAGTCTTCTCCTGAATGTCACCGAGACAAAAGAACTGAATGTCTAAGAAGAAAAGAGGCACTACCATCCCCACAGTATTTTTAGGTGTAGAAGGTTGACAGTTTCAGATAACTTGGTTTCCTCATAAAGGATCTGACCTGGTGAACGTTTGTATTCTTCATAAAGGCACCATCATTGTAGTTGAGCAATTAAACTTTATTTCACTACATATTGTACTGTATGTATAATCTTAATGTGAATTCAATTTTACTTGATTTTTATGAGAATGGTCACTGTCCTGTGTGTCCCCTGTTTGAGCTTCATCACTTTTATAGTAAAGGGAAATTGTGTAAGTGTGTAGTCAGTGTTCCTTGCATTAAATGTTAAATTTCAAAGGATGTTTTGTGTGTGTCTTAACTGTGTTAACGTAAACTATAAATGTTACTGTTAAAGTTACGGCAGTCTTTTTAACAGTATGTTTAAGGTGAGAGTAGATCTGGGCTTAAATAGTTTAGTTCACATTGAGGTCATTAATGCAAGTTTAATTTTGTTTTAAGAAGTTTTTCTTACTATCCATTTTTCAAGTTTGATAAAAATTAAGACTTGACATTTCTCTTTTTTTAAGACTTTATTTGTCTGAGAGTACTTTTAATTTAACACATTAAATAACATTTTAAATGATTACAGTGGCATGCAAAAGTTTTGGCACTCTTTCTGAAATTGTCTGTTACTGTAAATAGTTTAGTGAGCAGAAGATGAACTGTTTTTCTGGTTTTTCTTTTGAACATTGTCTTTAGAAAGTGCCAGTGCGGTGCGTGTCTTATTTCTCTTTGCGTTGCTTTTTGTGGGAGAGCCAATCACATTCATGGAAGCCACTGTTTGCACCTGAGTCTCTTAAGCAATAATGAGCATCTTGTAAGCAGATCATGATCTACAGTGAAAAGCAAAAATATTAATAATAAAATGTTTCAAAAAACAGCAAATACAATACAGACATGCACTCAATTCAAATGACATATACTTTTTATTGTAAGGATTATAATCTTAATCTGACAGCCCTGGTAAAAGCCAAAATGCAGATCTATCTTTTAGATATGATAGATGATGCAGAATATAATACTGTATATGTATGCATGCTACTCGGCAGGTGCAGGATTTTCTTTCTGAAGCACCAATCCCGAGGAATGAAAATCCACTGAAATACTGGAACTACTACTGGAGTCGGTTTCCTACCATTGCCAAAGTAGCACGCAAGTTCCTGTCAGCCCCATGTACTAGCGTGGACAGTGAGAGATTATTCAGTTTGGCTTCTAATGTGATCAACGAAAAGAGAAACAATTTCCAGCGACAAGGCAGAGATGCTCTTGTTCGTTAAGAAAAACTTCCCCATCATGCTTAAAAAATAGAAAAGAATGATAAACCTCCAGAAAAAGTTATTTATTTCTTTACTGTTGTACGCTTTTCTGTTTTTTTTTTTAAATTATAGTTTGGTTAGATTTATTCCATCAAAAAGAAAGAAAAAGTTATGTGATATTTAATACTGCAGACTGTAAAACAGAGGATCACATAGCCAGCCAAATGTGGTTGAGCAGAAGCCATTTTAATGATTGTAAATAATCTGCAAAAGTTATTCTTAAGTGGTATTGCTTATTTCATTGTCTGTACATTTTACCATTTTTTCAGTTTTCATTTTTTCGATTATTGTTGAATTTGTTGTATTTGTTCCATCAAAAAGAAAGAGAAAAGTGTTATTTAAAGCAACAATCTGCAAAACTGTTTCCCATATAACCAACAGGTAGCCAGCCAAATGTGGCAGATATCATTTGTTTTTAATGATTGAATATGGAGTGCAAAATTGTTATACAAATAAATGTTCACTTTTTCTGTAATTCTTGTCCAGACAGATCAAGTCTCATTTTTCTCTGTATCTTATAAATATGTATATCGGCATTGGCAGATAAGTACATAGACATTATCGGATATCGGCATCGGCCAAAAAAATTCCCATATCGGTGCATCTCAAATTTATTTGAATCCATTCTTCACTTTACCAATGACATTTTCCTGTGCCACTGGCTGCAACACAAGCCCAAAACATGATGGATCCACATCCATGCTTAATAGTTAGAGAGGTGTTCTTTTCCTGGAACTTGGCATCCTTTTTTTTTCTCCAAACTTACCAAAAAGTTCTATTTTGACTTTGTTGGTCCACAGAGCTTGTTTCCAAAATGTTGTTTAGATGTTCATTTGCAAACTTAAGGTGCTGAATTATATGTCTAGGACACAGGAAAGATTTTCTTCAGTGGGCTCTACCGTGAAGGTTCTATTTGTTCAGGTGTCGCTGCACAGTAGAACAGTGCACCACTACTCCAGAGTCTTAAAACTTCATGAAGGTCTTTTGCGAATGTAGTTTTTTATTTGCGTTTTTAACAATCCAATGAGCAGCTCTTTCATAAAGTTTTCTTTTGTCTTCCAGACCTCAACTTGACCTCTACCTTTCCTGTTCACTGCAATTTCTTAATAACATTACAAACCAAGGAAACATCTACCTGAAAACACTTTGCTATCTTCTCCTGCTTTGTTAGCATTAATTATTTTATTTGTAGAGTGCTAGGGAGCCACTTTAAGGAGGCCATGGCTGCTGATTGTTAGGACAAGTTTGAGGTGCCAGAATTTATACAGCTTTGCAATTTGCATCAGCTGGGGTTTCCTTATGATGACTGTAAACAATCCATAGCCCTAATGAGCTAATTAAGTTTTTAGACCTTGGTTAAAGTTATTTGAGACGTGAAACATCTTGGGGTGCCCAAACCTTTCCATGGTGCTCCTTTCCCTTTTTCACTGTACAGTTGTACAAAACGTAAACAATACACAAATCTTGCATAAAATGCTGAAAATAAATGTCATCTTTAACTTTTTGCCTTTTGTAGATCAGTTCATCTTTTGCTCAATTCACAGTATTCACAGTGATGGACATTTTAAGCAAGAGTGCCCAAACCTTTTCATGCCACTCTCTATATGCAAGTGTGAATTTTCTCTCGTGTCTGTCCTTTTGTTAGTTTTTCTCACTTGCTTTTTTGTATATGCATTTCTCAAAATAGCTTATATGCTGCAGGATAACACTTTGGTTCATCTGCAGAACAAAGTGCTTCATTCAAAACTTTTAATTCCTCTGTCAAAATGTTTGAGTCTGCTAATAAGTCAGAGGCACCAAAATGAAATGTCACTGGATCAGTATTCAGAGCCATGCCAGTCGAAATGTTTAAATTTATCGATATGAAAATATACCATGAATGTGTTTTGAGTAAATAAATTATCAGTGATTACTCACTTCACAGTAATGTCATTGGTTCTGTCACTAAATGCTATTGTGTACAAAGTCAAAACTATAGGTATCTGTGTTATTGATACCTTAGTACTATAAATTCTACAAGGTTCAATTGCTGTATACTGTAAGAAAAGGCAGCACTGTAAAAGGTTTTGGAACCATATATTTTACATAAAATAGAATTTTTATTATTTAACATTAAGTTCCTTTCAATACAGGAAAATGCACAGGAAACAAATCGAAATAAAAGAACTTACTCAGCAATGTACACTGTATTACTGAATACATTAATAGGCCTACAAGAAAAGGATGTGCTATATAGCACATAACACAAAATAAAAAGGCTGTACTGTGGAGTTATTCCTCATCACTGGATATCCTGTTGCTCCCATCTGTACAGCCACAAATTTTCTTCAGCCTCACACCTGATATTCTCCCTTGCGATGCATAATGGGAAGAATCATACTACGGCCATCCTCTACAAACCTCTGCTGTGACATCCTCTCATGCAGCCTCCATTGCAGCAAGCAAAGAAGCATGACCTTGAGGCTGATTGTACACTTCACTTTCCAGCTCATCACAGTAAAGAATACTTCTATGGGAATCAGGTATGCAGAGTATGAGGGTAGGTACTCTGCATCCTTTGGTGGACATAAAATCTCTCTTATGACATTTGACAAGTGGAAGCGAATATCCCACACAACAACATATTGTGGTAAGTCAGTCCTTACCAAAGCCCCTTTACTCTCAGGAATGAGATCCCCAAGGGTGTCCACGAAGGTCGGGATGCTCTTTATTCTGTCTAAATACCAAAGAATTAATATTAGGTTATTTATAGTGCTCTAAATTGGTTGGGATTTTGCTGGACTTTGAATATTCTGAAGTACAAGAAAACTTCAAGACCTTTCTCTTTTTATTTGCTTTTATCTCTGCTGCTTAACAACGTTAAGAACAGCAGTTTCAAAAAGTTTTACCACCATCTTGTGGTCAAAATGGGAATTGTTCTTGCTTTCAACAGGCCACACTTTTTTCATTTGAAGATCAGCAAAATTTCACAACTAGAAACTAAAACGGAAATAATCTTGGTTAAGTGTGCAACCACAGAATTACTTACTTTACTTACGTTTTACTATTGTTCCTATTAATGTTGTAATAGGTCTCTTTTACAAAAACTCATACAGATAAAAAGATTTGCAAGCATTTTTTTATCCTAACAAGTGTAAAACTATACAATACTTTTTGAGGGATTTAGTATTAGTCTGTAGGTGTCATGAGCATATACTTTTTCTGTTAGTAAAGGATTTCAGAAATATATATTTTTTCATTTTAGTGCAGTTTACACTTGGTAGAAGAAAAAAAATGCCACCCTGAAAAGGACAGGTGTACTAATTTTAAAAGTTAGCTTTTTATTTTTATTTGTTTCTATATTAGAGAGTGATCATTCTGCAAACTTTTAATTATATGCAAATTAATTTTGCCTTAAGAAGCAAGTCACTAGCAAAAAGACAAAATCAGTTCTGCGGACCCCATATTGTTGCAGGTTTCTGACCAGATTCATAGTCAGTGACAATAATTGGTAATAATTGGTATCATTTAATTATCTAGTCTTTTTTTCTCTCATCTTATTATGCATTCTGAAAAGCCCATCAGTGTGATGTTTACATCTAGAAATATTTTAATTTTTTTATACCTTTAAATGCTTAATCTCCTTTATTTTCCTGTTCATTTTTTTTCTGTGTAGTATGCAGCTAATGACAATAATGAGCAGAGCAGACACCTGGGAAACAATTGAATAATGAAAGGCTGCAACTACTTCAGCGTCAGACTCACTAAATTAGTTAGTAATGGATTAAATAACCAGAAAACCTGGAAAAGTACAATGTGATTGTGATGAAAATATTATTAAATAGTTTGGTTTGAATGGGACTACCTTTTCTCAATATATCTGCTTAGTACACCTTAATAAACATTAGCAAACTTGGCTTTTGTAATCTATGCATTGACCCCTAAACACAGAAACTGGGAATTTAACAGCTCATTTAATTTGACTAGGAGTCCAATTAAAAAAGGTTGCAACAAAAACTTGCAGCCACAGTGGACCCCAGGACCGAGTTTGAGAACCACTAGAATAATTAAACTGATCACTATATGCTGGAACTGTATGATGATTGCAGACGGTTACTCTGAAGTAAGCTCATTTGGTAAAAACTACTTTATGATACGTGATTCATTTTCTCCCTTTGTGGATCTCCAGCTGCAAATATATATATATATACTTTACTTATAAGTCGGAACAGGTACAGAAATTTAATAAATGCTATTGTTGACTAACTGTAACCAAGTGCTTTGCCAATGAATGATGGAGTTTCACCCCTCTCTGACCTTTTTATTATTTCTACTTTATTTTCAGTGGTGATGGGATGGTTTTTCTCTTCTTTACTGTATCACCAGCACTTGCATCAGATTTGTGTTTCAGAGACATTGTTGAAGGGTTAAGACATAAGATTAAGATGAGCTCTTCTGCACAGCACTGTACATGCTATCATAGCAGGAAGGCACCAGTCGTCAACATGTCTGATGTACTGACAAGAGACAACTTCCTGCTATGTACATAACAGTACAAGCAGGCTTGCTATTGAGAATGAATGGGGGCATTGACGGGCGGTTCATCACCAGCTCACCTCACAGTCGCCTCCACTAGTGTATGCTGCCTGCAGCGTCTGCCCACCGAGAACGAACACGGTGCGGCCAAAGGCGGGTAGTGAATCGCCCCCATTCAGTGGGCAGCCATCCGATGCACACTACAGTGCTATCCCCGCTGCCCCGTTCACCCTCAATGGCCTCTATTCAGCCACAACTGGGTCACCGTTTGCAGCATTACCAGCGACCCACCAAGAAGGAATGGGGCATCCATGTGTGGTGGCCGGGCAGTAAAACTGCTTGCCGCCTGGAGCCACCTGAGGGACACAACACTGCGCAATCAGTGAAATTGCCTCCATCCAGCCACCACTTGTAGCATTACCAGCCTCCCACCGAGAATGAATGGGGCAGCCATGTGTGGTGGGCGGGCGAGCAGTGAAACCACTTGCCGCCGGGAGCCGCCTGAGGGACACTACACTGCACAACCACCAAAATCGTATATATGTGTATATATATGTATGTATGCATATAACTGCTCAATATTGATTACTTGCAACACCAAATTGGTTGGATTAGCTTGTTAAGCCTTGAATGTCATAGACAGTTGTGTCCAATCATGAGAAAAGGTATTTAAGGTGGTCAGTTGCAAGTAAAAGCTTCCCTTTGACTCTCCTCTGAAGAGTGACAGCATGGGATCCTCAAAGCAACTCTTAAAAGATCTGAAAAGAAAGATTGTTCAGTATTATGGTTTAGGGGAAGGCTACAAAAAGCTATCTCAGAGGTTTAAACTGTCAGTTTCAACTGTAAGGAATGTAATCAGGAAATAGAAGGCCACAGGCACAATTGCTGTTAAACCCATGTCTGGCAGGACAAGAAAAATACAGGAGTGGCATATGCGCAGGATAGTGAGAATGGTTACAGACAACCCACAGATCATCTCCAAAGACCTGCAAGAACATCTTGCTGTAGATGGTGTATCTGTACATCGTTGTTCAATTTAGAGATATACTGTATATACACATACATACAGTAGAACCTCGGTTCACGACCATAATTCGTTCCATAACTCTGGTTGTAAACCGATTTGGTCGTGAACCGAAGCAATTTCCCCCATAGGATTGTATGCAAATACAGTTCGTATGGTCTGGAACGGATTAACTGTATGTAAATATATATTTTTTTTTAAGTTTTTAAGCACAAGTGTAGTTAATTAAACCATAGAATGTACAGCGTAATAGTAAACTAAATGTAAAAACATTGAATAACACTGAGAAAATCTTGAACAACAGAGAAAACTAACACTGCAGTAGTTCACGCTATAGCGCTACCAACCGCTGACTAAAAGCACTTTTTTTAATGAGTTTTAAGCACTGGGAAAAAATGAACATCTGAAAAAATCCGCACTGTACATTTAATAAACCACCAAGAAAAATAACAGTGCAGCAATGCACGCTACGAACTGATCGCTGGAAACAGAAGTAAAAACAAAATCAAGCCCAGTGCATTCTTTAACTGCCTTCCTACCTTAATGCGTCCAGCTCTCTCTTGCTCTGCCTGTGTGTGTGCGCGTCTCTTTTGCGCTGCCTGTGTGTGTGCGCGTCTCTTTTGCGCTGCCTGTGTGTGTGCG
>JANRMT010062832.1:7656042-7670963 GCA_026402145.1 Polypterus bichir lapradei | reverse complement strand
TTTCTTTTTTTGCTGAGTATATATATATATATATATATATATATATATAATATATATATATACATATAATAGATAGATATGACAACAACACTCATATCAATGACAAAACAATTACATTAACAGTCATGTTACGTTATTTTTAAAATTTTTCCTTTTCTTTTTCATAACTTCTTTAACACACTACTTCTCCGCTGCGAAGCGCGGGTATTCTGCTAGTGTTTAATAAAGTAAAATGACACAGGGAATAAGCATTGAACACAATTACTGAAATTTATTTAATACTTAGTAGAAAAAACATTGTTGCTAATGACTGCTTCAGGATGCCTCCTGTATGGAGAAACTAGTCACATGCATTGCTCAGGTGTGATTTTTGGCTCATTCCACCACACAAACTGTCTTCAGATCTTGAAGATTCCTGGGGCCTCTCCTATGACCTCTGATCTTCAGTTCTTGCCATAGATTTTCAATTGGATTCAAGTTGGGTGATTGACTGGGCCATTCTAGCAGCTGTATTTTCTTTCTTTGAAGCCAATTGAGAGTTTCCTTGACTGTCTGTTTGGGAGGGATCATTGCCATGCTGAAATCTCCACCCTCGTTTCATCTTCAGAATCCTGGTAGATGGCAGTAGATTCTTATCAAGCATGTCCTGATACATTTCTCCATTAATCCTTCCTTCAATTATATGAAATCTTCCAGTATGTTGGGGTGTTTTTGGGGTGATATGCAGTGCCATTTCTCCTCCAAACATGGTGTTTGCAATGACATCCAAAGAGTTCAATTTTGGTCTCATCTGACCAGAAAAGATTCTTCCAGTATTCCATTGGCTTGTCCAAATGTTGTGTAGCAAACCTTAAATGAGCTTCAACATGCTTTTTCTTCAGCAGTGGAGTCTTATGCTGTGAGTGTGCATAGAGGCCATGACGGTTGAGTGCATTACTTCTTTTTTTCTTTGAAGTAACTGTACCTGCTAATTCCAGGTCTTTCTGAAGCTCTCCGCGAGTGGTCTTTGGCTGTTAGACAACTCTTCTGATTATTCTTTTGACTTCTCTGTCAGAAGAGGAGCACCTAGTCATGCCATTATTTAGTGAATTGATGTTCTTTCCACTTCCAGATTATAGCCCCAACGGTGCTCACTGGAAAATTCAGAAGTTTAGAAATACATCTGTAACCAACGCCATCAGTATGCTTTGCAAAAATAAGGTTTGTTAAGGTCTTGAGAGAGCTCTTTGATTTTACCCATCTTGAGATGCTTCTTGTGTGACACCATGGTAACGAGAAACCTTTTTATAAGCCATCAGTTAGGACTAAGCCAGCTGATATTAATTTGCACCAATAAAGGGGCAGGATTGCTTTCTGAATACTGACAGATTTCAGCAGGTTTCTTGGCTTTCCATGCCTTTTTGCACCTCCTTTTCTTCATGTGTTCAATACTTTTTCCCTGTGTCATTCCATTTTATTATACATAATTTATGGAGTTATTTGTTTTGATTTCTTTGTATGTGTTGATTACTTGGGTTGTTACCGACATCTGGTGAAAATATATTTACTGATAAAAACGTTGATGCGTTCAATACTTATTTTCCCCGCTGTATGTCATAAGTGCATGACTACATTGTGAATCTCAATTTTTTAATGGTTTACTAAATGACTGTGTTCCCATGTACCAAAAGCTACCTTATGTTTTTTCCCTAAACAGTTTAGAACAGGCAGTTCTGTCTAAGCAGCTGGTGTGTCCATATGCTATTTTTAAACAAAATTTAAAATATTTTACATTACTTACATTATTTGTTATTTTGTTGGAATTTTACTGAGTTGTTTAAAAAAAAGTATAGCTAAGGGAGTCCTGTGGAGTGTATGTGGGAGTGAGATTAAAGTGATGTGCAGGACTATTTTTAATGTGTATATAACATATTAACAGCCTGGATCTATAATGGCACTTGCTGTCACTCCATAACTTTATTTGCAAGTCTTGCATGTTCCGCATAGCTTTAATCACATGGCTTTCCTTGTGCAACTGTTGTAGCCTAGCTAGGTGGTGTGGGTGTCAGGATTCTTGAATTAAGCTTAAATCAAATTACATTTGCAGTCAGCATAATGATGTGTGATTCTTAATGTGTTAGCCACTAAAAACCGACACTTCAGAGTTGTAGTTGTAGCCCTGTTTATTGAGTCAGATAAGAATTTTGCGATTCCATAACTATTTTCCACAGCCCTGGTTTTGTTGTTACCTCATTTGTTTACAAAACTAGAGAAATGAAAATTTCACTATATTTCAGCATTGTCAGTAGTTTATCAAATATTACTTTCTGGTTTCATTGTGAATGTAGGCAAGGTACCAGCTATAAAAGACTCCATAATCCATTAAGCAGATCCAACACTTCCTAAAAAGAAATACAACTGGCTAAATGTATGCCAGGTTGAATGGGTATTGTACTTAGATTAGATTAAATTAGATAAACTTTTTTTTGGGGGGGATTTTATTGATTTTATTAAAATCAAATAGCATTCCATACAAATAAGTCAAGTTTTACAAAACTATTAATCCCATGGTGAAATTCAGAAACACAAAAAAGCAAGTATACAAACTCACAGGATAAATAATGCAGCCAATAAATGAATCGATAAATAAATAAATGTGTTTTGTGCAGATATTTTGAATTTAAATTAAAACAGTATGGCAAGAAGCATTGAATTGCCTCATAATATTGGGCAGAAAAGATCCTCACAGGCGCTTCTTAGCATACCATAATGGAAGAGAGCACTCCTGGAGGGTTTTTTTCATGATGGCATCCAATTTTGCCACCATCCTCTTTTCTACATCAGCTTCCAGTGTATCCAGGGTTCACCCTGTGATGAAGGAGACTTTCCTGATATTTTTTTCAGGCATTGTGTTTCTTTAGAGGTCAAGTTGCTTCCCCAGGGCACTGCAGCATAGAACAACACCACCACAGCTACACCAATTTTATGACCCCATGTAGAACATGGTATAAAAGCACTAAGGCTGAAATCGACCTCTTTCCAGTTCAAAAGTGCTGATTCCAAATAACAATAAAAAATACAATTAGAAGAAAATGTATGTAAATCCTTTGGAATTACATAATTTTCTGCATGAAGTTGTTATATAGTGTGATCTAATGTTCATCTAAGTCACAAATGTAGACAAACAGAATATGCCTAAGCTTAAAATGCAAAAACAATTCTCTTTCATGCCTCTTTTTAACAAACCCGTCAAACATTCAGTGTGCTGTGGCAAAAGATAATTTGATAACTAGTCCAATTGCCTTTGATAGCAAAAACCCCATACAAGCACTTCCAGTAGCTGCAGATCAAACCTGCACAACATTGAGAAGGAATTTTAGGCCATTCTTTCTTACAGGATTGTTTAATCCCAGCTCTTTCAACTTCAAGGGCAGATTTTCTTTTTTTTTTTTTACTTCTTTTTTTTCTTTTATAGACATTTCCGTACCTTATTGTTTGGGTGTATCACTCAACTTGTATTGAGCTACAGTGAACAGACAACCTCCATGACATTATCTTGTAGGATACCTTGATAAACTTGGAAGTTCATATTCCCTATGATGGTGGCAAGCTGTCCAGTTCCCACGTCAACAGTGCAGTCCCAATTTTTGATGTTTCCTCCACTATACTTATATCATTAGGATAATGTTTTCAGGTTGGTATACAGTGCCCTTTTCCTGTCCTTCTGTGGACACCATGCCTGTTAAATGTGTTCCATATGGTAGAATCATGAATACAGATGTTTATCTGTTCCAAATATTCCTTCAAGCCTTTAGCTGTTACTGTAGTGTTCCTTATTTACCTAGCTGATCATTCTGCATTGTGTCTTTTTATTCAAGTTGGATGCTACCCAGTTCTTGGGAAAGTATCCACAATAATACTGTATATCATCTCCATTTACACACAATTTGTCTAACTGGACTAATGAAAATCTAAACTTTTGGAAATTACTTTGTAAACCTCTCCAGCTCAATCCAAGTCAGGCTAAATTCTTGACTGTAACTCTTCTGATATTTATTTTTTTGCAAGGAATGCTTCACTTCAGCAGATGCTTCTTCTAAATTGCAAACTCCATATTGGATGAGTCATTTTTTATAAGTAAAAGTGTCTGTAAGCCACACCTCCAATCTTATTTCATTGATTTGACTCCAGTTTTACTATCTCCTGACATCAGTAAGCTTGTTGAAGTCATCAGGCTAGGGGTTCACATACTTCGTCCAACATATATTGTGAATGTTTGAATGATGTATTCAATATGTACAAGAACAATACAATAATTTGTGTGTTATTAGTTAAAACAAATTGTGTCTGCTCATTATTGTAGCTTAGATGAAGATCAAGCCATATTTTAATACAAGTTTATATATACTGTACATGCAGTTATTTTCAAAGGGTTCACATACTTTTTCTTGTCAGTGTCTCATCATCACTAAGAAATTTATAGCTGCCATCCAAATTAGTGGTAAGAAGGGCATGGGGGAATTCCCTTCTCCTAATGGACTTACAACTAGGCCACAAATTGTGCCTGAGTCAGCTCACTAAGCATTTTGTATTATGGTTCATATTTTCAAATTTGGGGCATCCAGTAATATGTAGGACTAGAGAATGTGTTTTGATACCTTTCTGGCATAATTTGAAAAGTACATCAGAGCCTACATTGGACTAATTGTAAAGTATGTAGTTGGTCTATGTCAAATAATTCTTCATTGTAGGTTTAATAAAACATTATCCCTCATGAGTCTTCCAAGGGAGTAGAGGTTTTTTTTTTTTTTTTTACAGACCTACCTCTTTGACAGCCCTGCACAACCATTCCAGAATTATCCCCTTCAAAAATTATTCCCCACACCAGAATTAACACAAATGTTAATTCTTTAGATTGATGGCTCCCCAAAGCCTTCTTTTCAGAACAGAGGCCCTTTTGGTTGAGCTTTTGTCACAAGGCTGTTTGTCCAGTAGGACAATGCATTAGTCTTGCTGAGCAAATTGCAGAGGAAGCAATGCAAAGAGTATGTAGCAGATTCAGTGCAAAGCTATGATCATTAATTTATTTTGTAAATCATTTATATTTCTCATGATTTTTATTGCCCTTGTTTTGTATATGTTATTGCTGTGTTGTTGGTAAAATTCTATGTTGTTCCGATACTTGGATACACCTGTACAGTATTATTTGTCTTGGTGATTTTTGTTGTTGGTAATTTTTATTGTTTTGATTAATGTGCTGCAGAACAGAAAACCTCAAGAAAACCTGTATTTAACCGAATTAGAACAGTAAAATTCTGTTTTTGTAATGTTATTTTTAACTTTTTTTATATAGATAACTTTCATCTAGAAGCACTTTTAATAGCTGTGTAGAAAGCTGTATAACCCATAGCTATCCATAGCTAAAAAGCTTATACTCATAATTGTACTAACAACAACAACCAATCAACATATATAGTATGTAGATTGAAAGATGAAATTGATTAGGCTATAGACACACAACATTCCAACCAGACATAATAGATTTTTTCGGGTATATACCTGACAGCCTTGCTGAGGAGCTTATTTCTATTGTGTAAATGTGGAGATGTGCTGGAAAATGTATGTTTTAATGATAACACATTAAACATTGTGGTTACTAATTCGCCTGTGAACTGGGCCTCAGTAGCATGTTTCACACATTACAAATGGCTGTCAGTGAATGATTTAAAATGCATCTTAACTCTAGCAAAAGGGCATGCCCAGAATATCTGTGCTCCCAGAGCTGTTGCTCTTCTTGACTGCTGGCACGAGGGCCAGGTAATATTTTCTGTGTTTTTTTTTTGTTTTTTTTTTAAACTGCATTTGTGTATGTGGGTAATGGCTCTTGTCCAGAGAGCTTTTTGTATTTGTACATTTGACTACATATATGGAGCTAAAAACACACAAGCAAGTTTTTGAACAAACATAGATATGTGCATTTGCAAGCAGTCTTTTTATTTATTTATTACTTACCCAGTGTTATTTGTAGGAAAGGCTGAAGAAAAAAGTGTTAAACTCATATTTTTTATGGAAAACAAAGATAACAAAGTTTCTGATGTATTGGGATTGGATGGAGGCTAAAGGGGGCTAGAAGAACAGGAAACATTATCAGAACTTCTATGAAAAATGTAAGTTACTTGTGTCTCATAATTCACATGTCATTTATCCATTTGTGTGCTCACAACATCCAAAAAACATGTACTTTTTACTAAAATATTGTTAAATTCATGGACCACTCTGATGTTTCTTATTCATTAGCCAAGAGTCATTATCTCAGTTTAAAAACTCATCATCTTGGTTTATTTAACACAGATCTCTTGGAATAATTTTGGCAGGTCGGCCCCTCTTGGGAAGACACATTACTGTTCTATTCCTGTCTTATGGCTCTCACTGTGGTTCAGTGGAGTCCCAGAGTCTTAGGAAAGACTTTGTAGCTCATTCCAGACTGATAGATATCAACAAGTATTGTTTTCTTAATCTCTTCAGGAATTTCTTTTTATTGTGACATTATGTTCTTGAATCGCATCAGAATTACTCTGATGGTAATGTTGGGGTAACCTGCATTCCAGTGAATGTGAATCTTTCCACACTGCATAGCAGTAGCTTTAAGCTTTGGGTCTCAAGGATGTGCACGAATGCACTTTCCATACCTATATACTGCTTAGGTAAATCCTACAATTTCCCTGTATTTTTATTACGCGATTCAAAAAATCTCTTAGTTGACATAGGACAACAGCTTCAAGCTGTTTAATCTTCATTCCATATCTCCTGTTGATTATTTGTTCTAGGCTTTAGTTTCAGAGTACATTGAGACTGCAGTGGTTCATGGCCCAGGAAAGCTTCTTTTTCTTATTTTGTAATTTTAGCAATCAGATTCTTACTGTCACTTGGATGTGGTACACCTGCAGCTTCTGTTCTGTTCTGTTCAGTCTTCTGTTCACAGTTTGAAGTGAGACGATCATTTTCCATGGAGGCACCTAATATGCAAGATGTTAACTCCCAGAAACTTTTCATCTGATTCTGTTGTGCCTTTGGGTCTTCCAGACCTGTTCCTGTCAGACTTTCCACTAGTTTCCAAGTTTCTTTTGATAGTATTTTCACTGTCACCTTGATTTTTTTTAAGGGTTATTATGGTCTGCAAATCTTCCTTTGTTGAAAACACACAAACCAATATCCAGCTTTACTTACTCAATGCAACCTATAACATCCAAGTGAAATGTATCACAGCTACAGTTCAGAAAAATTATAAAAAAAATCAAAAACAAGATATACTGAGAGTAATAAAGGATCACCCCTCAATGTCAATATTTTGTTGAACCGCTTTTTGCTTTAATGACAGCCTTGAGTCTGTTGGGATACTTCTCTATCAGCTTTGTCCATTTAGATTGAGCAATATTTGCCCACTCTTCTTTACAGAACTGTTCCAAGTTTGGTTAAATTGGATGGTGAACGTTGGTGGACTGCTATCTTCAAATCTTTCTGCAGATTTTCAAATGGATTTAGGTCTGGGCTCTGACTGGGCCACACGAGGACATTCACTTTTTTCTCCTTCATCCACTGTGTGGTCAATTTTGCTGTGTGCTTCGGGTCATTGTCGTGTTGAAAGGTGAACATTCTGCCCATCTTCAACTTTCTGGCAGAGGGTAGCAAGTTTTCCTCAAGAATTTGACTGTATTTTGCCCGATCCTTTTTTCCTTCTACCCTAACGAGAGCCCCAGGTCCTGTAGCAGAAAAACACCCCCAGAACAGGATGCTGCCACCTCCGTGATTTACTGTAGGTATGGTGTGTTGTGGATAGGGCTGCAACTAATGATTATTTTGGTAGTTGACTAATCGTTCAGTTTATTTTTCGATTAGTCACGATTATTTCATGCCTGACTATTTTGATGCCTGCAACCTGTGGTTGCACATCCTGTTCTGGGCTCCAGTGCATGTCTTACCTCATCTGCTCACGTCTGTCAACCTGTGAAAGTCACCCTGATGTCTCTGCATTAACACGATTAAAATTAATAATAATCAAATTAAAATAACCAGTGAAACATATGAATTTGAAAATAATCAGATGTTTTTATATTAGTGTGACCATCACAATAAAAAATAAATACATTAAACAATACAAACTAAAGTGCACGTAGTCTTTAAACAAAAAAAGTGGATTTAACTTAACCAAACATTGTTAAAACTGAAACATTGTCATATTTTAGTAATAAATGACAAAATGTAGACATAAACTACATAATGTGTAAAGCCTGAAGTGCAAAGATCATATAAACACTTTCACAAAAGGTTCAAGGACGATACAGTAGCTTCCGTGGTGCAGCGGTAGGAATTGCTGACTTATAATCAAGAGTCCCCTGGTTCGATCCTGACCGCCTCGTATATTTACCGTTTTGAGTAGTGAGTTGCTCTTATTGTTAATATTATACAATAAACACATACATTTGATTTGCGTCTGTAACAGCCACTGTAAATGTATAGTACTTGTAAAAGTTACCATTTTTTTTTCTTTTTACTTTTATTCTCTCAGTCACGATCACGATACATACTACCGCCCCCCCAGGGATCTGACGCTGTTACTTTTTATCTGAAACTGGGAATAACTGTAGATGTGAGTGGTGTTTTGAGACAATCGAACTGGAAAATCTCTGATCTGGATGGATAAAAGCTGACACACAAACGCTAGCGAATCTGCATTCTTCGTATCTCATTGTCATTTGATTGTTTTTATTCAATTTTATTGAGTGTTCCTGCTTACGCTAAATTAGTATGTGCCTTATGGCCCATAATGTCAAAGCCGCACTGACAAAAAAACAGAGACATAGGTATACAGTAATCCCTCCTCGATCGCGGGGGGGTCTGGAACGCAATAGGTGAAAATCCGCGAAGTAGAAACCATATGTTTGTATGGTTATTTTTATATATTTTAAGCCCTTATAAACTCTCCCGCACTGTTTATAAATATTCCCCGCAGAGTTATACAGCATAATCCCTTTGTATCCTCTTAGATATTAGGTAAGATTCATTGAAATTATGTATATAAACACACTGTTTATATACAGTAAAACCTAAATATTATTTTAAAGATATTGAGTGTCTCCGATATCACATATGTTACAGCCATTACGCTAGACAGGCCACCAGCAATAAATACGTACAATGCAAGAAAAATAGTATACAATAAATGTGTGTACAGTGACACTAAACGTACGTGCATGTACTAAGCACTGTAAGAAGAAAATTAATTATGGTTACTCACCAACAATGACACGATGACTTGTCCGATAACAATGAGTTTAATTTTACTGCACAACAAAGGAGATCGTTACAGCCCTTATAAAGGAGCCACTTCAGGCGATTGTGTAGCACTGCCGTTGTTCTTCTTCTGGCAGTCTTCAATCCAAATCCCTAAAGCAGATTCCATCCAGACTACTGCCTTATTACATCCACTTACAACTCGTTTTGCACCCTGGTTAAAAGGACACTGCAGCCGTAGATCTTATATTCCTTTCCTACTTTTTAAATAAAAAGAATCGTAGCCTTCAACAAATCCAAAACGTTTACCTTTTCGGCAATCGTTAACATCTTCTTCTTGCGCTTGGGCACGGCACCTGAAGCAGTAGCAGATTGTTTTGGAGCCATAATGAAGGGCTTGACTATGCACAAAGATAAACACTAAAGAGCACAACTCTTTACACAGCGAAACACGTTGATGCTGAATGAGCGAGACGAGACTTCCTGGTTAACACTGCATTCAGCACGCAGGAACTCAACTGCGTGCTCTGATTGGTTAGCTTCTCAGTCAGGAGAACTTAACTGCGTGCTCTGATTGGTTAGCTTCTCAGCCATCCGCCAATAGCGTCCCTTGTATGAAATCAACTGGGCAAACCAACTGAGGAAGCATGTACAGGAAGTAAAAAGACACATTGTCCGCAGAACCCGCGAAGCAGCGAAAAATCCGCGTTATATATTTAGTTATGCTTTCATATAAAATCCGCGATAGAGTGAAGCCACGAAAGTCGAAGCGCGATATAGCGAGGGATTACTGTATATGATATTTGGAATTATTCATTTTTTGACCTCATAGTACATTTTGGAAAACATTGAGGCACGGATGCAACATTATTCATATTCATTTGCTTACCTTCATGCGGTTGTAATCAGTGACCATGTTTTTTTTCCCCTGATCTTGCCCAGTCTGCACATGACTCCAGGACATGCAGAGGAAAGAATGTTCATCTGCAAGGTGAGCCATGAATGCTCTTCTTTTCTCAGTGGACCCCGTACATGCCTTGCACACTACATGTGCTTTGATCGCCGCCAGATCAAGCTTGTTAGAGCACAAGCAACCGGCTACCTGCATGCTCCTGCTAGCACTGAATAAGCTCACGCCTTCTCCGGGGGAAAAAAAACGAAAGAGACAAATATATGTGACATTTTGAAGAAATCATTGTATAACCTGAATAGTACCAATCAGAAAACATCATCGTACTAATGCAATATTATTTGAAATGAACAGATTGGCTATAAATTTGTTACTTGTAAAAGTTAGCTTTTTTCACTTTTATTTTCTCAGTCTCATTTACGCTCTCCCTCCCCTCCTGATCTGACCCTAACTAACTAACTAACAGCGCCAGCATAAATTCTCAAGAGATGGCGGCATCACAGCTCCAGGATGCTTGCGTTTCAGATACTCATGCATCGCGGTGGTGCTGCCGTGATAAGAAAGCTCCGCTTTGCATAATCTGCATTCAACTTTTTTTTTTTCTTTTTTGGTGAAGTGTTCCAACACTTTAGAGTTTCTGTCCCAATTTTTTTCCATCTCCTTCCCCCTCCTCTATCCAACAGGCCATTGCAACCACATTTATTTTCCTCTACATTTTTCTTCTCCTCAGACGTTCTTCGTTGGTAGTGTGTAGTCTTGACAAACAATAACAAACGATACTGCCCCGAGACGTTCATGTAGTGCATTGCAGTTATAAAAAGCAATGTGGTTCTTCGTGACTGGAGCCTCTATTGAAGGTTCTGTTTATGACGTGTTGACGATTTTTTGTAGTTGACATTGTTGATTACGTTGACTACTCATTGCAGCCATGGTTGTGGATGGTGAGCGGCATTGGACTTCCGCCAGGTGTACCGTTTGGTATTGAGTCCAAATAGTTCGATTTTGGTCTCATCTGACCATATGACCTTTTTCCACTTGGCATCAGAATCTTGAAGGTGCTTTCTGGCAAACCTCAAACGAGCCTTAATGTGGCCTTTCTTGAGAAGTGTTTTTTTCTTTGCCACCCTCCCAAACAAGCCAGAATTGTGGAGTGCTTGTGAAATTGTTGTCACATGCACACAATGACCACTCTTTTCCATAAAATCCTGTAACTCCTTCAAAGTGGCCTCTTACCAGTTTCCTCCTTGCTCTTTCATCCAGTTTATTAATCTCAGTATTTCTTGTTTTTTATTTTTTAAAATTCTTCTGAACTGTAGCTGTGATATATTTCACTTGGATGTTATATATTGCATTGAGTAAGTAAATCTTGAAAAAATATTGGTTTGTGTGTTTTCATTTAAGGCTGACTTAAGGTGACAGTTCTGTCTCTCAATTAAAAAAAATGCAAAAACATCTTCCTCATCATAGGGGTCTGCATCAGGAGCAGGACTCCCAACAGGAGCAGAGGATATGTGGAGGAGGAAAGAGAGACAAAGCAAAGAGCCAAAAAGGACAGGTGCTCTTCAGGCTTTTAAGTATGCGAAGTGCCACACGACAGAGCAACAGCACCAGTCCAGCAAGTAAAGGAGCAAAAAGGAGGTAAACTGTAGTCATTCCCATTGTATCTGCGTTTAAGAGTGGTTTTAGAGGAGCTTCCGTGTCTTCTAGGGGTGCGTGTTATATATATATATATATATATATATATATATATATACACTAATAAAAGGCAAAGCCCTCACTGACTCATTCACTCATCACTAATTCTCCAACTTCCCATGTAGGTAGAAGGCTGAAATTTGGCAGGCTCATTCCTTACAGCTCACTTACAAAAGTTAAGCAGGTTTCATTTCGAAATTCTACGCGTAATGGTCATAACTGGAAGCTGTTTTTCTCCATTTACCGTAATGGAGATGAGCTTGAAAGCCGTGGGGGCGGAGTTTCGTGTGACATCATCACGCCTCCCACGTAATCACGCAGTACGTAGAAAACCAGGAAGACCTCCAAAAAGCGCTGAAGAAAACATGCATTATATAATTGAGAAGGCAGCGAAACAATAAGAAGCGAGCGAGTGACATACAACCATATTCATGAGTGATGCTACTACGGAAACAAAGCACGGTGTAAACCTAAACTTTAAATTAAGTTCATAGACAGGCTGCCGCTGGCGTTTGTAATTTAGTGCCTGCCCATATAAGGCCGTCCGTCAACGGCACTCCAATACAAACACTGCCACTAAATATTCACGGGTGTAGGACTGTGCTTATGCAGAGGAAGATGAGATGGTCAGGGTGGTGTTTGGCACAAACTCAGCGAAACTGCGAGAGAAAGTTTTAAGTGCCGGGACTTCGGTAACATTAAATACAGCCATGGACATAGCACGACAGGGCACCAGCACAGCTGGGAATCTTCGATGCATGTACACCGAGCGGCTCACGTGAACTGACGCAGTGCACAGACAAAAAGCAACAGTTCCAAAGAGCGCTGAACAAAAACCGAATTACACAATTGAAAAGGCAGCAAAAAAATATGAAGCGTCTGATACATACAAGCATATTCATAAGTGCAGCTACTGCGGAAACAAAGCACACGGTGAACAAAGTCAATGTCCCGCTAAAGGAAGACAGTGTAAAAAAAAACCTGTGCATGCAGTGTGTCAGGTCTCAGATAAAGAAGAAGACGAGCTGTTTATTGATGCAGTAAGAAACGAATCGATGAATGAAACCTGTTATCTTTACAACGATTGACAAACACGGAATGTAACTTGAACACAACACATCCTACAAATACGAACCTGATTGAAAGAAATAATGATAATCAAGTCCTTGATGACAGCAACACTCAATAACACTCACAAAACAATTACTGTATATTGACAGTCATGTTACGTTGTTTTTAAAATGTTCCCTTTTCTTTTTCATAGCTTCTTTAACACACTACTTCTCCGCTGCGATACGCGGGTATATATATATGTATATATACCCCGATCTACATACTCGAATAATGGATACTTTATTCACCATCAATGATTGTTTTGGTAAAGCCATACTCAGTGTATTCATTAGATGAACGGTAAAAAAGTAAGAGCGAGGGGAGGGTGACTTATTGAGGCATGTAGGCAAAACCACAATAGCACGCGGACTCGATGTACGAAAAAATATATCTTTTCAAGTTCTATTTAGTCCATATGTGTCAAACTCAAGGGCCGCGGGCCACATCCGGCCCGGCGTGTAATTATATCCGGCCCACGAGATCATTTTATATACTGTATTATTGTTATTAATGGCCCGGGTATATGAAGCGCTGGTAACACAATAAACTACAGATCCCATAATGCAGCGCTTCAGCTGCCTTGCCGAACACTTACCGCGTTAATCAAGTCTAGCTTATGATGCTGCAAGTTATTGCGAAGCTAGCCCACACGATGCTGAAGAGAAAAGTTGATTCTGAAAATAGAGCCTTTAAAAACCGATGGGAGGCTTTGTATATGTTTACTGACATTGCCGGTAAACCCGTGTCTCATTTGTGGAGCTAATGTGGCTGTAATTACAGAATTTAATCTAAGATGGCACTATGAGATAAAACATCAGGATAACCTGAAAGACCTGAATGCAATGCAGAAGATACAGAAAGCAGAAGAGTTAAAGAAGAATCTGACACTTCAGCAGACGTTTTTACCTGTGCACAATCACAAAGTGATTTCAAGTGAAGCTGCTTTTATGGGAGACACAAATGCACCAGTGCAACTTGCCCCACTTTCCCTGTTGCCAAGTAATGTTGAACCAATTCGGCACAACGGTGTTCCCAAATACGCACTTTGCTGATAAACTGAGCGCACTGCGCACTGAGTTCGCACGGCGCTTTGGTGACTTTGAAGAACAAAAAAAGAATTTTGACTTGTTTCGCAACCCATTTGCCGTCAATGTGGAAACTGCACTTGTGCAGATTCAGATGGAGGTGATTGAGCTGCAGTGTAATGGCACACTGAAGGCAAAGTACGATACTGCAGGGCCTGCACAGTTTATTCACTCTATTACCGCAGAAATGCTCCAGCTCCATCTACATGCGGCTCGAACCTTGTGCATGTTTGGTAGCACATATCTGTGTGAGAAGCTCTTCTCAGTGATGAAGACTAACAAAACAGCACACAGGAGTCGCCTCACTGATGAGCACCTGCAGTCCATCTTGAGAATCTCCACAACACAGAACCTCACACCAAACATAAACGAACTTGTTGCCAAAAAAAGATACCAGGCGTCCAGCTCTAAAATGACATATGAGCAAAGACAACTAAATGATTTGATTTGTTATTGCTGAAAAGAACACATTTTATTTATATTTCCAGGTTTTGTTATGCAGCATGTTCATATTTGAATTTTTATAATTTTGACAGGATATATTTTTATGGAGAGCAAAATCTTTTGGGATATTTAAAATCTAAGTTTATTTTTTATATAAAATTACATAAGAGTAAAGAAATTTGAATGTTTGTTCTTTTAACGTTTACTTTATTTCTAACTTGTATAATTTAGACAGGATATATTTTTATGGAGAGCAAAATATTATAAGTTATTTAAGGTTTGAGTTGATTTATTCAGGAATAATATTCCTGTCTGTTTTTACCATTCCTACCAAAGATATTTCTGTCGACTAAATAAAAATTCCTTCTATTTAAATTTTAAATAGAAGGAATTTTTATTTAGTC
>JANRMT010062832.1:7637897-7655942 GCA_026402145.1 Polypterus bichir lapradei | reverse complement strand
GGATGCAGAAAAAGCATTCGACATGATTGAATGGAAATACCTTTTTACTACATTGGAGAAGTTTGGGTTTGGCACGAACATTTGTGCATGGATTAAATTACTGTATACTAACCCTGAAGCTTCAGTTTACATCAATAACATTTGCTCAGACTACTTTAAACTAGAACGTGGCACTAGACAAGGATGCTCCTTGTCACCGCTGCTGTTTGCGATTGCCATTGAACCACTGGCAATACATTGTCGAAATACTGATCAGATAAAGGGGATTAGCAGAGAAGGACTGGAACAGAAAATCTCATTATATGCAGATGATATGGTACTGTATATTTCGGACCCAGAAAATTCTGTGCCTGCAGTCTTAGCAACACTCAAAGAATTTCAAAAGATCTCTGGTCTCAGAATTAACCTGAATAAAAATGTACTCTTTCCAGTGAATTCTCAAGCATATAATATTAGATTAGATACCCTACCTTTTATCATTGCAGAACAGTTTAAATACCTAGGGGTAAACATCAGAAGTAAACATAAAGCTCTTTATCAACAAAATTTCGCCGTCTGCATGGAAAAAATTAAACAAGACTTGCATTGATGGTCAACCCTTCATCTCACACTAGCTGGAAGAATTAACACTGTTAAGATGAATATTCTTCCTAAGCTCCTTTTTTTATTTCAAAACATCCCAATATACATTAATAAATCATTCTTTAGGCAATTAGATTCAACAATAACCTAATTTATTTGGAATTCAAAACATCCACGCATCAAAAGAGCGATCCTACAAAGACAAAAGGCAGAAGGTGGCATGGCTCTACCTAACTTCCAGTTTTATTACTGGGCAGCAAATATACAGGTGACAAGAACCTGGACACAAATAGAAGAACATACACAGGCTTGGACCGCAATAGAAGTAAAATCCTGCAGTACTTCTTTGTATTCCTTGCTCTGTGCTCCAATAAACACACGTTATCGGCAATATACTAATAACCCAATTGTGCTCCACTCACTTAGAATCTGGAACCAATGTAGAAAGCATTTTAAGACGGAGAAGCTTCTATCTGTGGCACCTCTGCAAGAGAACCACCTCTTTCAACCTTCACAAACATATGCAGTTTTAATATCTGGAAAAAATTGGGAATTAACTTGCTTAGAAATCTTTATATAGACAACGTCTTTGCATCCTATGAACAATTACATTCCAAATTTAACATTCCAGCTACACATTTCTTTCACTATCTTCAAATCAGAAACTTTGTTAAACAGAACCTTCCAGATTTTCCTTATCTTGCACCCTCATCCATGCTGGAAAAAATATTGCTCAATCTCAAGGACTTAGACTCCATCTCTACAATATATAAAATCATTTTACAATTCCTCCCTTTTAAAGATCCAAGAGGACACTGGGAAAAAGATCTCTCAATTAATATATCAGAAAAGGAGTGGAAAGTAGCAATGCAGAGAATTCACTCGAGCTCCATATGCGCAAAGCATACAATTATACAACTCAAAATTATATATCGAGCACATCTGTCTCGACTAAAACTCTCCAAAATGTTTCCAGGGCATGATCCAACCTGAGAACGTTGCAACCAAGCCCCTGCCTCACTATGTCACATGTTCTGGGCCTGCACCAAATTAACATTATTCTGGACAAACATTTTTAATTACCTTTCAGATAGCCTTGGACTCACAATCTCTCCTAACCCATCAACAGCTGTGTTTGGGGTTCTTCCAGAGGGGCTTAAAGTGGAGAAAGACAAACAAATTGTGATTACATTCACTACACTTTTGGCACGCAGACTCATTCTGATAAACTGGAAGAACCCAAATCTCCTCTTTTAAGTCAGTGGGAAACCGATGTGTTATATTATATGAAATTGGAAAAAATCAAATACTCAGTTAAAGGATCCGTACAGACTTTTTTCAAAACATGGCAGGATCTAATCAGTAATATTTTAAAATAAGTTCATAAAGCACAGAGAATTTATTAATTTAGGTATGTTTACAAGCCTTAAAATTTAACGCGGCTTGGCTTGCTCTCTCTCTCAGGGGTGGGGATCGATCTGTTCTTAACTCAAGTTTTCTTTTTGTAAAACTTGATTGCTTTGTATGGATTGTAATAAAATTAATAAATAAAAAATATATATATATATCTTCGTAGTACGTTTAATTATTCTATCCATCTATCACTCCAGTGTCGCGCCAGCCCCAGCAAGAATACAGTGCGAGGCAGGAACAATCCGTGAACGGAGTGCCAGCTCCTAGCTAGAGCTGCAACACCATGTCCTCACATGTTTAATTATTAACAATATTGATTATTTAAATGAAGTTAAAGTTTTATCTGTATAATATAATAAACATTTTGCTGCATTTCATCAAAATGATATCGTCATCATATGTAAATACACACTTTATAAAGTGGCTCAGGTTGTGCAATATTATAACTGTATTGCAAGTTTACAGTGAGGTAATTGTACTAATAAGTACAAAGCGTTCTACAAGGAGCACTTGATTGACTGATTGAGTATGTTTATAGTTCTTGGGATGAAACTGTTTCTGAACCGCGAGGAAAGGCTCTGAAGCGTTTGCTGTATGACAGCAGTTCAATAGACAGCATGGCTGAGGCAGCATGTGCTTGATGCTGTATACCGATAATTCTCTTTCCAGTCAGCTACTGTTGAACTGTGATTCCTCACTCAGATACAGTGATAAAAATACCCCAAGTGGTGCAGTGAGAGTAATATGGAAAAAGATGATCCGCTGTGGCAACCCCTAATGGGAGCAGCTGAAAGAAAAAGAAGGTGCAGTGAAATTAACGACACTAAAGCAGCTATGGTATTTAGAATAGTTTGATCATTCTGTGGACCATTATATTGTTGCAGGTTTATTACAATCAGATGCATTAAACTAATAAACAATCTTCTTCTTCTTTCGGCTGCTCCTATTAGGGGTTGCCACAGCGGATCATCTTCTTTTATATCTTCCTCTTCATCTTGTTCTGTTACACCCATCCACTCTCTTTACTTTCCTCCTCTCCTCCTGCCTCCGGACATGTCTCCCCCCTCTTCTTTTCTTCTTCTTCTTCTGCCAACAGCAGCCCAATTTCCGCCAGCACCCTGTTGGCTAACAGTATTGGTGGCGGTCATTGTTAACCCAGGGCTCAACCGATCCGGTATGGAAATTTGTATTGTTGCCCCCATATTGATTTGGCAAAATTTTACACCGGATTCCCTTCCTGACATAACCCTCCCCATTTATCTAGGCTTGGGACTGGCACGAAGAAACATACTGTTTGTGCATCCCCTGTGGCTGGGTTATTAAACTAATAAACAATATGCGGTTAATTTCAGTGCATTTATAAAGCCGCGTTAGGGATGTGGATCTAAAAAAAAAAAGGGAAACCACACTGGAACAGTAGCACTGCTTTGACACTGGGTGCCGCCAGTTGGCAAAACCGAGCAGAGAATTTGTGCACACCAGGGTTGGATCTACTGTGAAAATGTGCGTGGCTTTACACCAAGTTTAGGTTTTATACATTGCGATTTGAGCGTGGAAAGGTTTGTACACAACATTTGTGTGTGTACACACTGTTTATACATGAGGCCCTAGGTCATGTCACTTGCAGAAATTCTCAGATGATTCTGCACTTATGGGGTGTACTGATAAAGGGGATGAGACAGTGTTTAGGAGTCTGGTGGAAAACTTGGTTTCTTGGTGCGAAGAGAATTCTCTGCAACTTAACATCAGCAAAAACAAGAGAATGGTTATTAACTTTCGTCTCACCAAAGAGACTATGTCCGGTCACTGTTCAAGGACTGCATGTAGTGGTGATCCATTCCTATACAAGTACTTGGGGAACCACATTAATGACAGTTTGGACAGGTCTCAGAACACTGAGGAACAAAAGGAGACTGTGTTCCTTTAATAAGGATAGTGACATCCTTCAAATTTTTTATAACTATGTAATGGCCAGTGCGATTTTCTACACGGTGGTGTGCTGAGCTGGTTACATCCCTTCAAGAGGCTCACCAAATCAAAAAGCTAAATAAAAGGGCAAGCTCAGTTATAGGATAAATTCCGGACCGCCTGGAGGTCACAGTTAGGGAGAGAATTAAAACAAAACTGAGTGATATTATGAACAATGCTGCACATTCTCTCTGACAAACTAACAGTGAGTACTTTCAGCCAGCAATTCATTCAGCAGAAGTGTGTTACAAAACTCTACCAGTGCTCCTTTATACCAACAGCAAGACATCTGCATAATGCGTTATTATGACTGTGAAAGCCAAGTCAGGACTTTTCTTTCTTTTGAATTTTCTTGCTTCATAGTCATTTCAGTGTATAATCAGACCAAAATATCTATGTATATTTATTTATTAACATATATCTACAGTATCTACTGTATTTATGTATGTATTTATTTAAAGAGCTTCTGTTAAAAGCCAAATTTCACATTCATATATAGTCTGTCGATAGTATTTCTGAAAGGAGGACAACCAGACAAATGTAATTTTTCTACTTATTTTGCTAGCCTATCTTTTCTTTTCTCTGCATTTTGTAATTTTTTATACTGTTATGCTTGAGTAAAGTGTCAAGCAACAAAAATGTTTAAAATGACCTTAACTAGAATGATTAATTAAAATATGAACAGACAGAAGAAATTACCCAGGTGAGTGTGCTGCATTTTCTGTGTAGAATTTTCCCTTTCTCCCATGCACACATTTTTTCTGAAGAGTCTAATTCTCAAAGCCATTACGTGGTACAGTATTCTAAATTTGAACCAGTGTGAATGAGTACATTGAGTATGTGTGTTTATGAAATTCCCTGTAGATGGCACCCTGGACTGGCACAGCTCCTGCCTTATTTTCATTGCTGCTGGCATTTTCAAGGTCTCAGCTCCTTGCCATTTTGGAAAAATCAGTTATAAAAAATAAATGAGTGAATACATTGTACTGGAGTTCATAAATAACTAAGTGAAAAAAATCAAAACATTTTACACAGGTCATATACACAATAGATCATTAAGATTTCCACTGAAAAAACATTGCCCCGATAAGCTAACCTAATCTTTCATTTTTTCAAACTTGGCCAGTGTATGTTGTCAAAGATTTAATAAAAGCAAGCAAAAGAAAACAATGCATTCAAAATACTTCTGTAGCTCACTCAATTGTCTCATTTTTCCTGACATCTGATTCTTGTTATACCGTAGGTAATGTGGTGGCATGTCATTATATACTCTTTTGAGCTCTGGGTTTATTTCAGCAGTTTCCAGGTACCACAATTTCACCTTCTGCCTTGCTACTCACATATAACCGATTGCCATCTTGTATTCTCTATTTTTAAGAAGGTCAGAAATTACACCACTGTAATGTATTTTTTCAGATGTGGTAATCTTCCTGCAGCCACAATGAAACAGACCCCTTTCATAATTCAGTTCTATCTTTTAATTTTTAATAGAACTGAAAATGGCATAGCTTGAACAATGCATTTTCAGCATTAAAAAAAAATTAAGTTAAAAAAACAAATAAGCAAAGAACAAATAAGTAGCTCCTGTCATATACTGTACAGGCCAAAAGTTTGGACACACCTCCTCATTCAATGTGTTTTCTTTATTTTCATGACCATTTACAGCACTCCATCACTCTCCTTCTTGGTCAAATAGCCCTTACACAGCCTGGAGGTGTGTTTGGGGTCATTGTCCTGTTGAAAAATAAATGATCGTCCAACTAACCTGACTTCTGCACAACACAGCTGCTGGTCCCAACCCCATTGATAAAGCAAGAAATTCCACTAAATAACCCTGATAAGGCACACCTGTGAAGTGAAAACCATTTCAGGTGACTACCTGTTGAAGCTCATCGAGAGAATGCCAAGAGTGTGCAAAGCAGTAATCAGAGCAAAGGGTGGCTATTTTGAAGAAACTAGAATATAAAACATGTTTTCAGTTATTTCACCTTTTTTTGTTAAGTACATAACTCCACATGTGTTCATTCATAGTTTTGATGCCTTCAGTCATGAAAATAAAGAAAACAAATTCAATGAGGAGGTGTGTCCAAACTTTTGGCCTGTACTGTATATAATTTGTATATTGGGAACAAAAATGCTTGACTAAAAAGCATGTCATAATCCACATGACTAAAGGAAATAAGATCTTTTGTTTCAATTTTTTGAGATTTTTTGAGGACCTACTCTGTATCCACTTAATGGCATCGACAATGTCAATTTCTGAAGTTTAGCCAATTCAGGTACAGTAAATGCAAGTTGAAGTAAAGGAAACTGCAAGAAATTGCAACTAAGGCAGAAAACAAGTAGCATTATCATGTGTCTATAAATGAAGTCTGAAAAATTGCCATATTGTTGTAGATGACATCTTTTCTAAATCACCTGTACTGGGACAACTAAATAATATATTGTCATTGAAAAAAATATTTTATTTTCATATGGTATAATCTAATTTACTATATAATCATACGGTCAAATTAATGTGTAAAGCAACTGAACTGTCCTTATCATTCAGTTATTCATCAATATGAAAGTTGTCATGTGGTAGAACAAAATCATATGTTAAGACCTGGATGTGCATATGCAGATTTAAACTGTTATGAAAGCCACTTTGCATCTCAGTTCCTGTCATTTCCTGTCAAGGAGATAATTTCATCTATGCAGGTGTCAGCAGTTCCACTTTATACTCACTAGGCACTTTTGAGCTTTACTATTTGAGCCTGAAGCACACCAAATGCATTTTTTACTGAACAAAAATATTAAAATAACTTTAGTACAAACCAATAAGAATAAAAAATTTAGTAAGGCACAGATTTTATACAATTCCGCCACCCTGGGCATTCCCAATAGTCATGTGGAAATGTTCTAATGCATTAAAACTTTTGCTAGTGTGTCAACGAAAAGATCCAAATAATTTATCTTTTGAGCACTGGGAGTTTTCATTTTATAATTTGGTTCTTTTAGAAGACTCAACTTCAAGAATTAATGGGGTGTCAGAAAATAGCATTAAAAAGTGAAAGGTTATTACTAAGAAAATCAACGGCCAGCTGAGTGGCGTTTGAGAAGGATGAATGGTGATTTTGTTTTCCCTGGTGAGTGGGCATCTTGGGGTTGTGGCCCATGGATTCTTTTTTGGGGATGCAGGGGCTATTTATGACATCTCTATCTGTAATGTCTGACATTCTTATATTATGATTTTTCAAATATTTATTTTGTAAATGTTTCTGTTCTGTAACTGTATTATTTCACATTACAATAGATCATAAATGTTTAGTACCCCCCAAAAATAAATTTTTTATTTTCACAAATTGTTGTTTAAATTTTACACTGCACAAAATGCTGTTATATCAATAGTTCTGAATCAAAAACATTGACTTTGATTTTGACATGATAATATTTACTGCATAGCCTGATTATGCACCTGTTATTTTATGGTATATTGAGCTTTTACTGAACTGCACCGATGGATCTTCCTTACTTTCTGATTTAAGATGTAATCTTACAAGCATTTTTTAAATTATTTATTACATTGCCACATGTTTTTCTTGGTAGCAAAATGGTGTGATATTTCTAGCAGAAAACACCTGAAAAAAAATGCCCTTTTCTGAAAGAAGAGTTTTGTTTGATGATGGAAACATTTTAAACAGGGCTCTTATTTACTTACTTTTCTGTCTACTTACTTATGCTTCTGTCTCCGGATTGCTTGTGCTAGTTTAATACAACATATTACAGTTCCTGAAATTACTAATTAGATACTTTTGACTGAAAGTACCAAACTCTCACTACATCTCAGCCATCAGTACACACAATTGGCATTACAAAGATGACACATAAAGAACCCTTTAACAAGTTGAACTATTTAACAGACATTAGGATCCATGGACTGTGGTGGGCTGGCGTCCTGCCCAGGGTTTGTTTCCTGCCTTGTGCCCTGTGTTGGCTGGGATTGGCTCCAGCAGATCCCTGTGACCCTGTAATTAGGATATAGCAGGCTGGATAATGGATGGATGGATAGGATCCATGGATCCAAGTATGTTTTCTTTATTTCTTTTTAATATTATTTTTTTAATGAGTCATAGGGAATGTTATAGCAGGTTATAACAAAGGAGAATTTTAAAATGTTATACTGTATACAATGTAAAGACTGATATATGTAAAAAGATTTAGGAATCCAGATGGGAGATCCTCATTTATTTGTCACACTGACAGAGATACAAAAAGTGGTGTGGCACCTTTTGTGTCACCATCTGGAATTAAAGGAACAGAGGTGCAGAAGCATCCTTCTCTCCCTGCAATTTCTGTTAGTGAAATGAGAACCTCCAGGGTCATGTTGTCTTTCACTCTTCTTCTTTAGAAGGGATGTAGCTTGAAATGGGTTTCTTCCTATATGTTTTCCTCAATGGTGGGAAATGGAAAGCATCTGATCAATTGTTTCACCCTTTACTACTACCCTGGTGTATCCTTAAAATATTCTCAATAGCAAACTCACCAAATACCATTTAATTTCAGTAAATAATCTTCATTGGTCAATCCAAAGTTGACACAGAGCATAACAAAATACAAAAGAAAGACTTAGCAAATTTATAATGACAGGAGTAAAAAAAAAGAATAAATAAAAATAAGTTATGTAAATCTTCCTTAATTAGGTATTTAAAAAATGGTAATATACTGTATCTACAAAACTCTTCCGCATTTTATCAACTAGCTAAATTCACCCTGTCAAATAAAGTTTGTCTTATCCAATTTGAAGCAAAGAGGGATAATCATATTTTCCAATTAAAAAAATACTTGGCGCGCTTTGTAGTATGTTCATGACAAAATACACTACATTACATTGTAGATTAAGCAATGGAGTTCCATTCAGTGTGTCTCCAAGGAATAAATACTGAGACACAAAGGGCATCTAAAGGCAAACCCAAAACATATGTCAACAAAGCAACACTAGCATCTGGCTGAACTGCTCACAGAATGAGGGAATCAACCAGATGTGTGATTTTTCGTAGATCAATACAATGAATAATTTTAATCTGTCAAAGCTCAAGTCTAGCTCAAGCAGAGGATGAGCAGACGTTTGCTAAAGTGATGTGTCACATATTATCTGGGTATGTGATGATTAGATCTTGTTCTCTCAATGCTGTTTTAAAAGATATAAACAGAGATATCTGGCAAGGGTTGGTACAAGTTTTAAGATTGCTCTTCTTTTACTTGGATTATTTTACCGTAGTATCTCAACAGTAGATAACAAATTTAAAGATGAAAACTGGCACAATTTACCTACAGCAGGATAATTTTAGGTTACTTTGAAATAAGCATTATAGATGTATACATCTTTAAATATCGCACTACTATGGATAATCCATATATTAAATGTGGATAACTTCACTGAAGGTAGAATTGAAAAACCTGATGTTAACAGTAGTATTAACTGAAAGGTAATCAAATTAAAATTCTCATTTACATTCATACCAAATTCTCAACAAGATTTGAACAACACAATTTATACCAGTTTGTAGTGAGGTCTACACACATAAGAGCAAATGGAGTGGAATTTAAAAGACACTTCTTTTTCATAGTAGGCCAAGACTGTATATTTTAAGGGACTTAAGAGAAATTTTAAAATCCAAAAGTATGAACTTCAACTGGGCCTCTCAAGTATTTTTATAATGAGTTAGTTTATATGATGATAATTCTCTCCCAAGAAATTAAAAAAAAAATTGACTTAGTTATGTAAATAAAGGTACATTGTTTAGCAAGCACATATTAGGTCAGATGAACATATCCTGTTTATATGGATTCAAATTTTGTTTAAGTTTGTTTTTGAGAGATTAATTTATGAAGATATGTATAATGCTCATTTATGTAACACAGGAAAAAGGAACCCTTCAATGTTTTTCTGATAAGCAAAACTTATGTTAGAAGCAATACAGTTCAGACTTTTGCACAACCCAAAAATCTTAAAAAAGCACAAATTTTTCATGAGTGATACACTACAAAATCCAGGTTAGTCTAGCATACTGTTAACATGTAACATATAATATTGATTATGTCTATTCATTTACAATTCTATAAATGTTTTGGATACCAAGAACAAATCAAGAGCAGCTCAGCAACAACAATGAGCTAAAAGGTAGGAAAAGCCAGCACCACAACCTAAGGCACAAGTTAGATATTTGAATAAATGTAGCATTCAAAAATAGAACACAGAAATTTTGGGACAAAACTTCAATTTGCGCAACATTGCAAATAATTAGTTTCACACTGTTCCATGAATTGCCTTTATTTGATTCAGATTGTTTTTGGAATTTGATAAACACAGCTTTATATTACTAGAGGGGTTGGTTGGGTTACCCCTAACTGACAGCGAGCAAACAAGTATATTCCAACACAGTCAAAACTCTGGCCCTGAGATTTATTTACAGTCACAGCAAATGCTAAAACTATTGAAAATTGTCAACTCTGCAAGATGAATGGTAATCTACTTGCTGAAGTATCGCCAGTATCCAACTTAATATGCAGAAGAATATGACTTCTCCTGCATGATCACCAGTCATGAGTTTTACCATTTGTAAAGTGTGTGCCATTACCTAGGTTTTATTTGTCAACTGCTGACAGACAACTGAACTACTACTGTTCTTAGTAGAACCGATGTATATAAAGTATTCTGTTTGGCATATGCATGTTAAACTGGCTGTACTGACATGTGAGTATCATTGTTATATTCTCCTAATGAAGATGAAAAAAATTAATATATAAATGTATACTATATGACGTATGGTATTGAAGAAAATTGACCATTGCATGAAAATGTCACATGAAAACGTTGCACAATTTTGTTAATCTTTTTATATATATTGAGTAGCTTTTAAAATATTCTATTTTAAACCTTTAAAAGATTTTATGTTATGTGTAGCATGTATTTCTTTAGTAAATCTGAAGGCTTTCCTCCTACTTAAGTGACACACTATGATTTAATTTACCCTCTGTCAATGTAAAATAACAACATTCCTCAAGCAATCCTTTGCCTTTCTGGCTACTGAAATATACTTGGCAAGTTCATGTATTGAATGTAATGTTCTTAAATTTCATATTATTTTCATTTTTAGGCACTGTGAGGGAAAATTACCAACGTCTACCTAAAGTAAAATTTTCAGGCCTGCTGAGGTTTAAATTGTTTAGTCCATTCCCATGTCTACAATAATAAGAAGACAAAACCACCATATTCATGTACCTCTCTAAAAAAGAAAGAAAAATGCCCAAAGACCAGACTGCCAACCCCCCCATCCTTTAACATGTTGCAGAGCTGTATTTACAACAAAGGGAGATGTGCAAATACAGAATGAAATAGAGAAAAAGAGAGAGAGAAGGCATCTACACAGACATATTCAATGAAGATTCATTATCTGCCTTACAGTCCCTGTAGACTGGATATCAATCTCAGATCTGGTGAATGTCTGCATGGAGTTTGCACATTTTGAAACAAAAGCATAAATGATGAAAAAGTTATTATTATATTAAGCTTTCACTTGAAGGAAGTAAATTCATTTTGATAAATGTTTTTGGATGACTACTTAAATAGAACAGCATGTTTGACACTATACTGTATATTGTACAATTAGCACTCAATAATATGCAGAAAAGAAGTCAAAAGTATTGCATGAAACAAAAAAAAAATAGGGGAAAAAGGAGTAAGATGAAATCCTTTCAGTATCTAATAAAAATATTTAATCTCTATATATGAAAAAGATTAGTGAAGTCATGCAATGTTTTCATGTGACGTTTTCATGCAACACTCATTTGTCTTCAAAACTGCACGTTACAGTATGTAGTATACATCTATATATCATTTTTTCATCTTCATTAGGAGAATACTACAATGATACTTTCATGTCAGTGCAACCAATTTAACGTGCATATGTCAAACAAAATACCTTAAATTGCATTAACGTTCAATTGCCAACAAAATCATGACTGGTGATCATGCAGGAAAAGTCAGATTCCTTCTGCTTATTAAGTTAGATACTGGTGATACTTCAGCAAGAAGATTACCATTCATCTTGTATTAGCATTAGCTATAACTATAAATAAATCACAGGGCCAGAGTTTTGACCGTGTTGGAATTTACATGTGGACCAATAGCAAGTGAAGTGAACTATTGAGGTGGGGGTTGGGCTGCCATTAAGGCACACCCCCCTAGTACAGTATATTTTGGTGGATGGTGTAGGTGCTTGCTTTACTTATTCACTACATAGTTTACTTAAACAAATCAGTCACATACCTTTTAAATAGCTAATTTTCCTCTTTACCTCCCTCTTTCTTCCTCTTGTATTCCACATCAGATATACATACAAAGTAATTGGCTTATTTTGGTATCCTGTGTGGAGTATATTTATGTTGACAACCCGAGGAGTCATGAAACAGTTAAATCCATTTCTATGCATATTGTTATTATTATTAATATGTTAAACTCTGGAAGCTTGGTTGAAACACATTTTTCACCTAACGTTTCCACCACTGGAGATTTAAGGAATTTTCTGATTTAGTACCTATTTTCTCTTTGCTTTAGACACTGTGGGTTTCTTGTGTCAAATACTTAAGTCTGCCTTCCTCAGTATTTTAAAATAAGAACATGAATAATAAAAAAAATTGATAATAATATTGATGCTGCACAAGCAGGCTCCATCTCCAAGTTCTCTGCTAGCACAATGATAAAATTACTATGTATGTAGTTTTGGACATCGATGTAATTATAGTCACTGTAAAGTGAATCACTCCATTTACCATGACCTACAAAATGAAGCAAATAGCCCTTATGTAAAACTGGCATTAATAGTTTATATAACCTGTTACATGAGGACAGACAATTAAATGTGTTAATAGCTAAATGTAGGTTGGCAATAAAAAAGGCAAATAAAATGAAAAAAGTACAGTATAAGTTAGTAAGATGAACAAAACAATGAGTTAGTCAAATCAGGACAAGTAAAGCTTTTTTTTCAGTTCATTCTTTAAAGTGTACCTTACACTATATTGTTAAAGCTGCCAAATAAAATTTTCTTCCTACTGTTCATTTCAAAGATGAAGAGCTTATGTACTGACACAGAAGGTCTCCACTGAGTACAGAAGGTCTCTTTATTCTTTGACCTTTACTGTCTTTTTGACATTTTCATAAATATGCTAACACTGCAAATTTCAAGTGTGTGTTCTGGTACAATGTGGTGCCTTTTAGGTAAGCCTTTACCTCCATATACATTAACTTATAAAATTAACTCCAAAAGTTTAAATTCATCCCAATAAAATGATTTCAAGGTTGCCTTTTGCCTTTGTTTAAAATCAGATGAACACTCTTATACAAATTCAACTTTTATAAATAAGCCCAACTTGTTTTTAAAAAAGGAGATTAAAACTATTTTACCAACATAATATTCACAAAAATAAAATTGCACTTAAACAGTAAGAACATATTAATAAAAAGAAAATAAAGACAAATTGCATTATTGCACAGCACAATACATACTCCAAGAGTGTTCAGCATTCTCTGAGCCTGGGTTTTAAAATGGTAGCCTCCTACATAACATGTCGGTCCTATCATAAATGATATTTAAGTGGATCAGCATCCATATGTCATCAAGAAATAGTCATTTAGCTAAAATAAAAAGCAACTTTAAAAACATACATCTACTGCATTTTTGAATGCGGACTATATTCTAAAAACCATATCAGGATGATACTGGTATTAGCTTTGTTGCTTTTTGTCCCTGAGTCTGGGATTCCAATCTCAATACAGACACTTTCTGTATGAAATTTTCACATTCTCATGGATTTTTGGGAATGTTTTAATTTCCACCCATATCAGAACAATGTGCATGTTATATCGACTCGTGACTACAACAGCCGTACGTATGTATCTGAAAATGACTTGTGATAAATTGGTGATTGTAATCCTGTATTAAAATAAGAAGCTTTGGAAAATAAATAAACAAACATAGCTAATGTCTATATTTAATTTTAAATTGGTTATTTAATGGCAAATTTCCTGATCATACTCAGATAGTGGTATGCATATATTGTAAAATTCCCATAATGCCACAATCAAGCAGACACAAAAATAAACAAGAATATTTTTTCTTTGTGATCTCTAGATTTCTAATTAATTACAATTAATTACTGAGTGACAGATCTACCCACCAAGCAAATTCATCATTAAGTAACTTTTCCAAACTCAGAAACAGAAAATCTGCACAAACCAAAATTTCAGTATGATGGGGAAGCCAGATTTGTAAACTGAAAATAAAAAAAATGAAACCAGAATAACAAAACCAGACTACACAAATTGCACTCAGATGTTTCTAGATCTTTTAGCTCAAAAATGTATATCTGATATGGTTCCTGACAGTTTCTTTTATTTCTTTACTTGTCTTTCTGAACACTAAGTTTCCCCTTTTTCTTTCTCCATGGTATCCACTTCTTGTCTTCCCATCACCCATGTAGGTTTTCTTTGTTCTTTTAGCTTTCTGGACTTTCAACACTAAATCCAACATCCCCACCTAGAACATATACAACCCAGCATTTTGCAACAGTAACTAACACCTTTCAACCCAGCACCACCAGCTACAAAAATAGACTCAATAGTAATATTAGTGTTCTGGCACTGCCTCCTCTAAGGAAAACGTTTCTGTCAAGTTCAGTAGCATCTCTGAGTGTTCCTTAACCGTTTATCTGTGTTCTTAGTATATGTCAACATTGCACCAGAACATTCTGGGCCAATAACAATTCACCAGTCCCATTCGGATTAGGCAAGTCATTCTCACCACTCTTAAGTATCTCTGTCATTACCCAAGCTAGCGTTGTAATCACCCAGCAAAGGTACACAGTCAATGAGAGGTACTACACATATCATCTATGCGAAGGCCAAATATTCTAAATTGTTTTTAACACTCATGCTCAAACGATAGTCAGAGTTTACTTTTCTGCAACTCAGTCTCATACTTAGATACAGTCTTATCCATTGTCTAAAACTCGAGCCAAAAGGCATTCAGCTAGGGGGCTTGTTTGTACATACACATACTCACCAAGACACTTATTGAGCTCTAAAGTGCTGCTGAGATGTCACCCGGATGGTCTGTTGTGTAGTGGGTACAGCAACGTGCTGTAATCAGTGCATGCTCCCAACTAAAGTGAAGTCAGACTGTACAGCAAAAAGCACAGGAAGTGGGGGGTCTGACTATACTTTTCAGTACTTCTCTGCTTTCACTGTGAGCTCCAATTCCTTCTCATCAGTGAAGTGAAATTTCATGGCCCAAGGAAAAGTTTACAACTTTAAGGTAAAGTCCTTCTAGATGTATCACACTCATGCCCAATAGGTCACATGCAGGAGCTCAACCAGGCAACAGAGTTATGTGTCCACCATAAACTAGCTGGCAAAAGATGGGTTTCAATATTATTGTCCCAAGTAATCAGTTTTGGATCATTATATGTCTGTTCCTTAAATTTTAAAGGTTTATCTGTGCATAGTAATCACCAATCTTTTGAGCCATTGGGGTCACTTTTTGTAACAAAAACAAATCAAACTTTTACACTTATATACTGGATGAGGCTATCCAGAGTAAATGTGAACCTTTTGCATATTCCTGTTTGACTATATCTACAATTACATAAAAGATCATTGTTAAAACTTACTTTATTATTTTGCTGCAAAGTGCTGACACTGGCGGCATTTACAGTCAGTGAGATCTCTGTGGCTGCATAGTGTCTGCAAGTGTCTTGTAATCCAGAGTACAGTTTGAGATAGCAAGTCTAACACATTAAAAAACACTGTGTTTCTATTTTCCCCACATTTATCTGTTTTTATATTGAAGAACAATAACACATGTTATGGTTTGTATCTTCTGCTTTTGTTTTTGTGTTTGAGCAGAAATTTCTCATAGTGGAATTTGAGAACTTTATGCAGCATTTTACTGCAATTGTGAATTAATTTTCTATTCTACAAATAAGGTCGGTGCATTAAAAATTGCTATTTTGAACATTTGAATTTATTTGCAATATTCTCAAGTTGTTTCACATCTAGTTACAGCAGGATTCACAGCACTTGCACTCTTTTGTAATACTGGATGTAGAATTTCTGTTTAGTTGTTTTGCACATTTTACATTTTTTCTTCTTTGTTACAATTTCTGGATGACAGTTTTTGTCCTAACAGGAGAAATTCCTGACAAGAATGAAAACTGTTTCCAAAGAATTAGTGATCACCTTTTTCAAAAAGTAAATTCTGCTTTTGGACAGGAGGAGAAAAAATATAATCAAAGAGTTCAGTTAAATGCTGATTAGGAATTTGAGTGGAATGTATATCAGCGAATATAAAGAATACAGGTTTAATAACCATTGCCCTTTAACCAATTCATAATATTTATTCTACCACTCGCAAAAATCTAAAGCAGACTAAATATGGGCTTGAAGCTTAAATATTAAGATTAAATGTATTAAACATCTAATAATCAGCAGACTGCTAGTGTTGTAGTGTTATCGCTGCTGCCTCATAGTTTATAGAGTCTCAAGTCTAATACTTGCCCATACACTGCCAGTGTGTACTTTGCACATTCTTCAGGTGCATATGTGTGTGTATGTGTGTTTTTCTCCTGGTACATTTCCAAATACACATACTCTACATGACTGACAACTTTATATTAGCTTAGCATGCGTAAGTATAGGTGTATGTGTGAGTGCACCCTGGGATGGACAGGTCTCCTATCCAAGGCTGTTTTTTCCTTGTATTCTGAACTGCAAGGATAGGCACTAGCTGGCCATGCCATTGACCTTGATATGAAGATTTAAAAATGGATAGATAGATAGATGAATGGACTTGTATGTTCAGTCACACTACAAAGTCATTTCTTACTTTTCTATGTGTGAGAAAAAACTTATTTGTATGCTAATGCATTATAACAACTATATTCCATACAAGAGGATTTTTCTCTCACACTCACTTACAATTGATTGGCTGTCTAAACTGAGCACTTTACAAATACAGAAAAGCTAAAATGATCGCAACAGTTAATTCTGTACATTATTCAGTCTTGACACAGCTTCCTACAAAAAAACTCTAGGGATAAGTGCTGTTCATTATTTACATAATGATTTAGAATGAGGAATTAACACCAAGCTGAAAAAATCTTCATGAGATACTCAGCTGGGGAATCTGACTGACCATAATAGAGCAAGCACCTTTGGATAGATCCAACACACACATGCTAAAACATCAAAATAATAATATTTAAATTATTTAAATGTAAATATCAATATTGGGGGAAATCAAACTTTTTTTGCAATAAATGTGAACTGCGTGCTCTGATGTCTGGTAATATGTAACAAGAATAATTTGAGTGTCAAATTTCAGTAACCTGTGCATATTAGTTGCTATTTACTCTGCTTCTGAGCAAAAGTTAATATAGTAAAACAAACTGAAAAAATATTTTTAAACACAAAAATCTACAAAGTAAATTAATAAAACAGGCATATTTAAATAGCTATAACCTTGAACAAAATGCTTGTTTTACATAACTGTAATGTAACATAGCAAACAAAAAGGTAAAAATAATCATAAATAACAGTAATTTTACTGCAAAGCAAAGAAGGCATTTCTGATCCAGTAGGGTGCTATTACTTTGACAGACAGCGACGATATTAAATCATTTCTTTAGACAGCAAGACAGTCACATTTGGTCAGTATTTGATTAAGAGCCCTTCGCAGGATACCAAAGATTGCTTAACAAAGGGATGTTGTTACTCTGGGCAGGTTGATTTTACATCTCTGAAAATAAATATCAGAAATATCTATTTAATACTATTTTAAAAACTGCAAAAAAATGTAATAAACATTTAAAGGAATGCCAGACACTTTACATGTCTATGTTGTATTATTATGTGTTGAAAAGAAAAAAATTGTGAAATACATTTAAGAAAATACCACATAAATCATAAAACATTAATTCTTATGATAGATAGATAGATAGATAGATAGATAGATAGATAGATAGATAGATAGATAGATAGATAGA
>JANRMT010062832.1:7550030-7569868 GCA_026402145.1 Polypterus bichir lapradei | reverse complement strand
TATATATACAGTACAGGCCAAAAGTTTGGACACACCTCCTCATTCAATGTGTTTTCTTTATTTTCATGACTGAAGGCATCAAAACTATGAATGAACACGTGGAGTTATGTACTTAACAAAAAAAGGTGAAATAACTGAAAACATGTTTTATATTCTAGTTTCTTCAAAATAGCCACCCTTTGCTCTGATTACTGGTTTGCACACTCTTGGCATTCTCTCGATGAGCTTCAACAAGTAGTCACCTGAAATGGTTTTCACTTCACAGGTGTGCCTTATCAGGGTTATTTAGTGGAATTTCTTGCTTTATCAATGGGGTTGGGACCAGCAGTTGTGTTGTGCAGAAGTCAGGTTAGTTGGACGATCATTTATTTTTCAACAGGACAATGACCCCAAACACACCTCCAGGCTGTGTAAGGGCTATTTGACCAAGAAGGAGAGTGATGGAGTGCTGTAAATGGTCATGAAAATAAAGAAAACACATTGAATGAGGAGGTGTGTCCAAACTTTTGGCCTGTACTGTATATATACTGCTCAAAAAAATTAAAAGAACACTTTTTAATTAGAGTATAGCATCAAGTCAATGATATTGATCTGGTCAGTTAAGTAGCAGAGGGGGTTGTTAATCAGTTTCAGTTGCTTTGGTGTTAATGAAATTAACAACAGGTGTACTAGAGGGGCAATAGTGAGACAATCCCCAATACAGGAATGGTTTAAAAGGTGGAGGCCACTGACATTTTTCCCTCCTCATCTTTTCTGACTGTTTTTTCGCTAGTTTTGCATTTGGCTACGGTCCGTGTCACTACTGGTAGTGTGAAGCGATACTTGGACCCTACAGAGGTTGTACAGCTTCTCCAGGATGGCACATTGCCAGAAGGTTTGCTGTGTTTCCCAGCACAGTCTCAAGGGCATGGAGGAGATTCCAGGAGACAGGCAGTTACTCTAGGAGAGCTGGACATAGCCGTAAAAGGTCCTTAACCCATCAGCAGGACCGGTATCTGCTCCTTTGGGCAAGGAGGAACAGGATGAGCACTGCCAGAACCCATACAAAATGACCTCCAGCAGGCCACTGGTATGAATGTCTCTGACCAAACAATCAGAAACAGACTTCATGAAGGTAGCCTGTGGGCCTGCGGTCCGGCACACTGGAGCTCGATTGGTATTTGCCATAGAATACCAGAATTGTCAGGTCCACCATTGACTGTCTCCACCACTGTGCTTTTCACAGATGAGAGCAGGTTCACCCTAAGCACATGTGACAGAGGTGAAAGGGTCTGGAGAAGCTGTGGAGAACGTTATGCTGCCTGTAACATTGTTCAGTATGACTGGTTTGGTGGTGGGTCAGTGATGGTGTGGGGAGGCATATCCATGGAGGGACACACAGACCTGTACAGGCTAGACAACAGCTCCTTGACTGCTGTTAGGAATCCGGGTGAAATCTTTAGACCCATTGTCAGACCCTATGCTGGTGCAGTGGATCCTGGGTTCCTCCTGGTGCACGACCTCATTTGGCGAGAGTATTTAACATTTCTCTGTATGTCACAGCCAAACCTAGTAAGTCTTCTTCTTCATCTTCTTTTGGCTGCTCCCATTAGGGGTCACCACAGCGGATCATCCGTTTCTATATCTTCCCGTCTTCTGCATCTTTCTTTGTCACACCAACCACCCACATGTCCTCTCTCATCACATCCATAAACCTCCTTTTAGGCCTTCCTCTTTTCTTCTTGCCTGGCAGCTCCATCCCTAGTATCCTTCTCCCAATATACCCACCATCTTTCCTTTGCACATGTCTAGACCAATGCAATTTCGTCTCTCTGGCTTTGTCTCCATACTATCCAACCTCAGCTGACCCTCTAATATACTTATTCCTTATCCTGTCAATCCTCGTCACACCCAGTGCAATTATTAACACTTTTAGCTCTGTCACCTCCAGCTCTGATTCCTGTATTTTTGTCAGTGCTACCGTCTCCAATCCATATAACATAACGTTCCCTTTCATGTTTCTGTCACAAATTACTCCTGACACACTCCTCTTCGCATTCCACCCTGCCTGCACTCTCTTCTTTACCTCTCTTCCACACTCCCTGTTACTCTGTACTGTTGATACTATGTATTTAAACTCATCCACTTTCTCAGACTCTACCTCCTGCATCCTCACCATTCCTCTGATCTCCATCTCATTCACACACATGTATTCTGTCTTGGTCCTACTGATCTTCATTCCTCTCCTCTCTAGAACATATCTCCACCTATCCAAGGCCTTCTGAGCCTGCTCCCTATTCTTGTTACAGATCACAATATTATCCTCAAACATCATAGTCTACAAGGACTCCTGTTTAATCTCCTGTGTCTGCCTGTCCATCATTATTGCAAAGAAAGGGCTCTGAGCTGATCCCTGAGCTGTAATCCCACCTCCATCTTCCATTATCCTCACCACTGTAATACTACCATCGTACATATCCTGTAACACTCTTACATTCTTCTCTACCACTCCCGACCACCTCATTCAATACCCCAACTCTTCTCTGGACACCCTGTGATATGCTTTATCTAGGTCCACAAAGACACAATGCAGCTTCTTTTGGCCTTCTCTATACTTCTCCATCAACACCCTAAGAGCAAACATTGCATCTGTATTCTCTTTCTTGGCATAAACCCATACTGCTGCTCACTAATCATCACATCCCTTCCACTACTCTTTCCCATAACTTCATGCTGTGGCTGATCAATTTTATCCCTCTGTATTTGCTATACTTAAGGACATGATCCTTTTTCTTAAAAATCTGAACCAGTACACTTCTTCTCCACTCCTCAGTCATCCTTTCACTTTCCAAGATTGCATTAAACAATCTGGCTAAACACTACTCTGCCATCTCTCCTAAACACCTCTGCTCTTCCACAGATGTGTCATCTGAACCAACAGCCTTCCCATTCATCATCCTCTTCATAGGTGGCCTTAGTGCCCAGCCTCTCATACAACTCACTATACTGTATGCCTTTTCTTGAGCCTTCTCTTCTTCTTTCTTCACCCTATGCCTTATCTCTGTGTACTCTTGTCTACTTTCTTCATCTCTCTGACTATCCCACTTCATCTTCGCCAACCTCTTCCTCTCTGTACTCTCCTGTACTTCCCCATTCTACCACCAGGTTTATTTGTCTTCTTTCCCTCTGTCAAGATGTCCCAGCAAGCACCCTTCTAGTTGTCTCCCTTACCACTTTTCTGTAGTTGCCCAGCTATCTGGTAACTCTTCACTGTCACCTAGTGCCTGTCTTACCTCCTCCTGAACTCCACCTTGCAGTCTACCTTTTTCGACTTCCAACATTTGATCCTTGACTCTGCCCTCACTCTCCTCCTTTTCTTGACTCCAACATCATCCTACAGTACAGTCCACCATCCTATGCTGCCTAACTGCGCTTTCCCCTGCCACTACTTTGCAGTCTCCTTCAGGCTGACCCTCCTGCATAGGATATAATCCACCTGTGTGTATTTTCCTCCACTGTTGTATGTCATCATGTTCCTCCATCTTCTTAAAATACATGTTCACCACTGTCATTTCCATCCTTTTCTCAAAATCCACCACCATCTGACCTTCTTCATTCCTGCCCTTGATACCATACAATCTCCTCATCCCCGCTGCTCTCTTCACCAACATGTCCATTGAAATCCGTTCCAATCACCACACTCTGTCTTTTGGGTACACTCTCCACCACTTCATCCGTCTTACTCCAGAAATGTTATTTCTCATCCATCACACCCAACTTGTGGGGCATATGCACTAATAACATTCATCATCATACATTCAATTTCCAACTTCGTAATAATAACTCTTCCGACACTCTTTTCACCTACAAAACACTCTTAACATACTGTTCCTTCAGGATAAACCCCACACCTGGCCTTTACTCACCTTCCATCTGGTCTCTTGTGTACACAACTTATCAACCTTCCGTCTCTTCATCATATTGGTTAAATCTCTCCTTTTACCAGTTATACTGCCAACATTCTAAGTTCCTACCTTCACTTCTAACCTTCCTCCTCTCCTCCTGCCTCTGGACATTCTTCCCTCCTCTTCTTCTTTTTCAGCCAACGGTAGCCTAATTTCCCCCAGCACCCGGTTGGCTAACAGCACTAGTGGCGGCCGTTGTTAACCTGGGCCTTGACCGATCCGGTATGGAAATCTATACTGTAGTCCACATCTTGATCTGGAAAAATTTTACACTGGATGCCCTTCCTCACATAATCCTGCCCATTTATCAGGGCTTTGGACCGGCACAAAGAAACACACTGGTTTGTGCATTTCCCATGGCTGGGTTGCCAAACCTAATAAGTAATTTTATAAAATCTTTACTAAAGGGTGTTTGGTTAAAGTACAAAATAGTTAATCCTGCACAGCTAAAATGGACATTGGAAGGTTTTGTTTGTTTCCTATAAATTGATAAGCTAAGGAAATTGTAACCAGAAGGGGATGCCAGTGAACCCCAAAGCCAAGACACCATAACCTCCAACATGTTTTAGAATAAAAAGATATTTATTCCACAAAAGCACCTCTTCACAATCTTCACTCCATGTATTGGCCATAATTATAGACAATCACAAAAATACACAATAATTCTTCCTCCTTACACCCTGCACTGGGTGTTGCCCACTGCCTCCCAACTGCGGCTCACTGATGTAAGATAGTGGGCTCCCTTTTAAACTGGACCCAGGAATGCTTCCAGTGTTGTGCCATGTCTCACTGAAGCACTTCTGGGCCATAGTAAAAGTACAGAGGTCCTTCCACTACAGTGCCTTCTATCGTTCCCCAGGGACCCTAACAGGGCTGGGCTTCCAGAAGTCCCAAGCACCCGTTCTGACTGGTTTACCATATGAGAACCACTGCTGCCTATGGGGAATGGAACAACTTCCGTTCCTCTGCTCTCATCAGACTATCCATTAAACCATTCTGGTCAGATACAAATTTTTTTCATTGTCATGCAGGCCAATTCGCCTGAGTCATCGCACTGGCCTCCCATCCAGGTAATGAAACATCCTCTGTCCTGACCTGGATGCCCGTTCTCCTTATACAAAATATATTGGAATATACACTACTAGTCAAAAGTTTTAAAACACCTTAGTTTTTTCAATTTTTATGAAAATACACACAGTTTAATGTCTTAGTGTTTCATGAAATCAAAGCATAGAACAAATCAACAATGTCAAATAAAAAAAAATCAAGGAATCTTTAAGTGTACAAAACTTCAATAAAATTTTTGATTATTCAAAGTAGCCACATTTTGCTAATTTAACAGCCAAACTATGGTAACCCTTTTGATTTAGAATGCCAATCACTCAGTGCAAGTCACCAACTCTGCTTCCAGAAAAGAACCCCAGACCATCACACTTCCTCCTCCGTGTTTGAGAGTTGGCATCACACACTGAGGAACCATTCTTTTATCAACTTGATAGCATGCAAAAATTCTGAGTGAAGAACCGAAGATTTCAGATTTTCTTTCATTGGTCCATCAGACTTTCTTGCAGTCTGCAGTAGTCCACAGGCAGTATTGCAAGACCCTGGTTTAACCTTTAGGGAATGGCTTCCATACTGCCTCTCGCCCTATCACTAAACTTTAAATTTAGCACTAGTCCCCCAAGGACATTTTGAAGTGTGTTTTGTTCCAGAATTATGTCTAATTGATTGAAAAGCAAGGTTTAGTAGACAGGCAGATGGATGGGTGATTCAAAAGATGTCAGGAAAGAATTTTCTACTGTATTTTGTTTATTTCTTTGAAAAACTCTTATTAAGAAATATTTCAGATGCTAAAGATATTTAAAATAGTTAAAATGCACCACTGTTCTGTACAACCGCTGGATAAATAACACTGATTCCTGTGGGCCAGCAGCACATGGATAATTATGCATGCATATTAGCCATGTTCCCAGCAACAAACTGAAAACAAGCCTTAAAAAGAGCCCTCTCCCTCCCCTTCCCCTCATCAGAAAACACAGGATTTACTGTGAAATAATAAAAACAAAAGATGCATTACTATTTGTGTTTCTTTGTTCTTGGGAGAAGAAGAAAGTGCAAAGCTTCTTCACAGACAGACACATGCGAAACAAAGAAATGTGTTGCTGCTCCTGGTGCTGTGCATTCAAGTAATAGAACTAGCCAGTCCCACACCACTGCTCTGGGGCATGGCTAATGTATGCCCCAAGATTGCCCCTCTCTCAGTGGAATGCTCAGTATTTTATTTATTGCTAGTTTGTTGGTCATTTGTTGTATTTTATTTGTGGCCTGCATCTTCTGTTGTTTGAGGAATAGTGGCGCAATAGTTAGCACTCATACCTCAAAACTCAGATCACAAATTATGCCACAATAATTGGTCCAGAATTGTTGGAAGACTTTTCACTAGCCCTCGGGGAACACTTAAAATACCATTGCACCATTATAATCTACTCAAAATGAGTTTAGTTCTTCCTTCCTCATTGACTTCAATGCATTATGGGAGTACTATGAAGTTTGCAAACATTTCCGTGATTTTGACAAACACGAGGCAAAGCAAATTCAGCAAGGTACTTTCATCAGTAAGCACAATCTACCACCATGTTGTTGGGGTTATTGGGAGGAACATGTGGACAACAATAAGGTTGTTATTGCTTTACCTACTGATTATTATAAAAGACACAATGAGCCTTGCAGGTTAGTTCTGAAAATGTATTATGATCTTTGACATTTATAAACTTTTGAGATCATTCTAGCAATTATTTAGAACTGTTATAGATTTAGTATGACAGGGATATCCAATTGCAAATTCAATTAGGCCAGATTTTCAAACCAAGAAATTTAGCTGGGCTGGACATTTTTAGCAGCTAGTAAGAAGCAGGTAATGACAAATTTTAATCTAACACGAATGTATTGAAAAACAAGTAATAGTTATTCATTATTTCCGCTTTAAATTAGATCACATTTAAGACAGGCACATCAAAAAATGCCTAATAAAGCTATAACTGAACAGAATCTGAGGTAATAAAAAAAATAAAAATTTTGGTCATATCTTATCTAGGCAGTCTCAAAAGTGCATAAAAATAAAATGCAGTGATCCCTCGCTATATCGCGCTTCGACTTTCGCGGCTTCACTCCATCGCGGATTTTAAATGTAAGCATATCTAAATACTGTATACTGTATATCACGGATTTTTCGCTGGTTCGCGGATTTCTGCGGACAGTGGGTCTTTTAATTTATGGTACATGCTTCCTCAGTTTGTTTGCCCAGTTGATTTCATACAAGGGACGCTATTGGCGGATGGCTTAGAAGCTACCCAATCAGAGCATGTATTACGTATTAACTAAAACTCCTCAATGATATACGATATGCTTCCCGCGTGGTGCTTGATTGTTTGCTTTTCTCTGTCTCTCTCACCCTCTCTGACATTCTCTGTGCCTGACGGAGGGGGTGTGAGCAGAGGGGCTGTTTGCACAGAGGCTGTTTGCCTAGAGGATACGGACGCTCCTCTAAAAAATGCCGCTTTATCGCGGTGCTTCGGCATACTTAAAAGCCCAAAAGCACGTATTGATTTTTTGATTGTTTGCTTTTCTCTCGCGTGCTCTCTCTCTCTCTCTCTCTGACAATCTCTGCTTCTGACACGCATTCCTTTGAAGAGAAGATATGTTTGCATTCTTTTAATTGTGAGAAAGAACTGTCATCACTGTCTTGTCATGGAGCACAGTTTAAACTTTTGACTAAAGGGTGTTATTTCATGTCTCGAGGGCTCTAATAATGTTAACAGTGTGGGAGAGTTTATAAGGGCTTAAAATATATAAAAATAACCATGCAAACATATTGTTTCTACATCGCGGATTTTCATCTTTCGCGGGGGGTTCTGGAACGCAACCCCCGCGATCGAGGAGGGATTACTGTATTGCACAAGTTTAACAATAACATTTGTTTCCCTTTTGAATTAAAGTAAAAGTTTTGTTTATTTATGACCCAGGGACATCTCAACGTGCATTTAACAGAATAAAAAGGAACTATAAATTCTATCAAAGCTATCAGTGCACAAACCTATAACAAGTGATAACAGTAACTAACACACATGAATACAACATCTGCTGCACACTATGGGAACAGAGGTTCATTTTAAACCATCACATGTGTGATTAGCAGTACATTTTTCTGTAAACAAAAAGTTCATATACTTTACGTTTGGATCAAATTTGAGGTACTGTGAAGGTATATAGAGGCTGAGAATCCTAGCGTTACATGTTTTGTTCATTTGGTGAAAAAACTTAACATTAAAATTTGAAATTGACAAATCCTCAAGTGTAATAATAATTCTTTTAAATAATATAGTGCTCTACCCACTACTCCACACAGGGAGGACCTAGGACATGGATAGATGATCTCCTCACTGGGAGACACTACTATTGCGCAACCTGCATAGGTGTACCATACTATATAATATTGTGCTGGATAGTTTAAAATTGCAAACACAGAATTTCCAAAGTCAAAGATGATCAACTGCATGTTAATAATGAGTTCTACATTGTACAAATAAGTTGTTATCTAGTTGCACAAAGCAATGATTAATTTGACTGAGTTTTGAAGAAAATTCCAAACTGTTTGCAGTTTTCATCAAATGCAGTCTACCTAATTCGTTCTTTGCTTTGAGTGTCAATGGCTGATCGGCATCCTTGTAGCAGCCATGAATCTGCAAGATCAAAATGTGTGAGTGGAGGGCCAGGCAATTGTGTAAAGAAAAGTGTAGAGACAGTGCTTGTCAGAAAAAGGCTCTAATTGAAGTAACAATTATTTTAATTTACAAAAACCCACAATTGCAGTCACTTAATGAAACTGGAATACATCTAAGACTCAGCACACAATTGATTATGGAACCATTTGATAGTTGTCGATGCCATGATCAGTTGTCGCCACCGAGGTGCCTGTACAACATACCAGCATGTACCATCACCAGGAAAAAAAAAATCAATATATCATAGACTACTTCCACCACTTCTAGTTAGACAACAACGCTTGCTTTGTGGGTTGAATGTTGCTAGGTATAGCAGAGTGTTACCTTGGTCTGTACTACTGTAGGAATTTATGTTGGAATTTCTGAAGGCTTGTGAAATGCTTTTTTCTTGATTTTCTCCGTGTTTCTGGTGGTACATGAGCTTAGCCACTCAGTTTTCTTCTGGGCCACATGTGGCCTGTGGACCGCCATTTGAATAGGCTGGTAGTATGGGGTTCTAAAGTACAGAGAATTAGCATATGAGGTCTCTTTTTATGCTTTTTTGTCTCCTGACTCAATTGAATTTTTGTTTACAATGTACTGTACTGGAAAACCATTTTGTTTTCACCACAGGCACTGAGTATTATGGGGATCGTTGCCATAGAAACAAGCAGCAGTGTAAAGTTCATTCCCGTTAATTCAGGGGTTTCAGAGCTTGATGGATAATAACCCTTTACTCAGTGACAAACTAATACTCTTTTTCAGAATTCCTGGTCTTGAGTTTCCGTTCATTTATTTTGACTGTATTTTGATAGTCCTTTGGGTTGTGATGCAAGGTCCATTCTGATTCCTGCTTTTGATCTTGGCTAGTATTTCGGTTTTCACATCTTCTGGTCATTTTCATTTTTCAACTTCGGTCTCTCTTGGGTGAAACAAAATGAAAACCAAAGAAAACTTGTTCCTTTTGTTTATACATATCATTCCATGTATCATACAAATGGAAATGGCAATTTTAACTACTGTAAGCTGGCACTAATTATTTTAACAGATCAGAACAGTAGCATTTAGGCTGTTCCTACCTGCCTAACTGTTTTTAGAGATAGAATATAACGTGATAGAAATTTTTATGCAACCCTTATTGCTGCACTTTTCATAAATATATACTGTATTTTTACATGCTGCATTTTTTAACATTATTATGTGCTTTTCACTGTTTCACATCGACTGTGGCTGGTTATCCTTTATTATTTTAATTGCACAAGATTATGCAAAACCTTCTCTCTGTTATTCAGATGTTGCAAGATCATATTGTAAAATGTCAATATATGTTAATGTAAATGATATTAAGCTGTTCTTCCAACTTCCACTTACCTAAACAATGTTTTGTGTCAGTAGGACAGCGGCTCCTTTTAATGTCCAAAACTGAGCCAGCTCATACTAAAGGCTAGCACCGAGTGAAAACTTTTTATTGAAGTGGATGATGAGACCTGCATTTCACATGAAAACAGTTTGAACTGTTTACTCTTAAACTTGAAGATAGCAGTCTTACTGATGCTGTCTTACTGATAAGGATAACTCACCTAGGGGCTTAGTTAATGTCTCAAGGATAAACAAGTGTTCATGCTTCTTTATACATGTCAAGGCTGAACTAATTTAGGAAAATTTCTGATAAATTTAACTTGTTCCAAAGTGTACCAAAAAATTATTAGCAAGGTGCTTGGGCTCATGTGTGCTCTTGCTTCTTCAATAATTAAGGGGCCATCTGAATGTGAAAAAAAGACCACTGCAACAGTTTTAGAAAAATGTGTGGGACAAATGGGGTCATTGCAGCTATTGAAGGATGCCACATTAGAACTCAGATGCTTCTCTTGCAGGGAAGAGACTACCTCAATAGGATGTCCTTTTCCTTCTTGTCATAGTGGATGACCAGACATTTTCACGGGACCTCTGGGGAGAATGCATGATTAAAGGATGCTTAGGGTTTCCAAGTTCTTTTAGAATTGAAGGCAGCAAATGGAAGAATACACTGCATATATCTGTCAGGACTACTAATGCATTGTCATCTGAAAACTTGATAATGGTATACTCAATTTGGATGAACAACATCATAGTGTAAGGGTTAGTTGTCAAAACAAATTTTCTGAGTTGGCATTTGGCACAAGTGCAGAGAAAGGAGGGTGCCAGACATCCAAATACCAAGAATGACATATTGGTAAAAAGAGTTGGTTAGAGCAGCATTACACTATGATGTTGTTGGATGAACAACATCATAGTGTAAGGGTTAGTTGTCAAAACAAATTTTCTGAGTTGGCATTTGGCACAAGTGCAGATAAAGGAGGGTGCCAGACATCCAAATATCAGGAATGACATATTGGTAAAAAGAGTTGTTTAGAGCAGCATCAGTTGAGACACCTATAACAGTGTCAAACATGGACCCTGGAAACGGGGTGGGGGGCATCTGGACTCATGCTATTTTATTCTGCGTTGCTGTATTTTACATAGCTGACAGAACAAGGTTAACAGTACCTGAAAGTGGTGTGTGTTGCCTGTTGGTCAAGCTTGCAAATAAAAACGTAATTGTAGTCTATATAACATATGTTTTTGACAGAGCTAATGCCTTTGGTCACCTGTATGTAGTTATTAAGTTCACAGTAATAGTCAATAAGCAGCAATAAGAAAAATACTGAAGAAATAAAAAATGCTGATTATGTAATATAATTAAGTCAAGAGAAAAACAGGATGAAGTGGCTCAGACCAGTTACTGATATTTGTTTTATAATTTTGCTCTGTCGATTTTGTTGAAACTGTTGTAGGGAGAAAAAGAACATTTGAGGATGGTATATGTGAATGAGAAAAAGTTATCAGCATCCATTTCTCTTTCTGGCTGGTAGATATTTATTCAGGTCCATAAATTGGTGAAACAATTATTTTTCTTAGGACTATGATGCCAATACAGATTTGTGATTTGTAGCAATTTTAAAACAACTTTAAATGTTTTTATTATCTTTATATCTTTATGAAATAATTCATTTGGTCATTTAATGGGTAGTACTAGAGCAATCTTGATGTATCAAGTGTGCAGTTGAATATTGTAATGTGACTTTTATAACAGTGTTTAACACATTGAGAATTCCAATCTTTTTTGTAAATCATACATTTTAAAACATAATAAAGAAGAAGTTACATGATTGCTAAGCTTGTGATGTACATGTCAATTGAGTTGTAACTGCTTGGAAGGCATGTAATATAAGATTTCTTTAAGATTCTGTGGTTACAGTAGTATCCAGACTTTATTTATAGATTTAAGGGGTCATTATTGTCACATGCATAGACTGCAATGAAATTCTTACTTGCACAAGCTAATCAACATGTAGCATGACATGTCCCATCACCATGATGGAGTACATATTACAGCCTTTCCTCAAAACTTCCATGAAAATAAAAAGAAGACTTTGTGAGAGACTCGAACAAAATACAATGGAGTCAGATTCTGGTTTTAATTTAGCTTTGTATTTCTACTTAAAGTTTAGTGTATTACAGTGGTAATCAATCTCTGCTCTTTGCATACTTCCTCCTGATGGTTCTCCTGAACTGCCTGTAAAAAAAGACTAACAAAAGATTTTGCCTCTGATGTAACTTTTCCAAGAAACTATAAAATTTAAGTTAACACAGTAACTTCACTGATGCAGAAAAACTGTGCCTCTATTACCTTTCAGTTGTCACTGCTATTCAAAAGTCTCACATTCTTAATTTCAGAGTTTGGTTGAAGATTATCTGTAATAAATACGTACGTCATCCAACAAAAGCCTAGACTAAACTGGCCTTTCATACAATATTGTATTACCTTTAAAATTCTACTACCAGAATATAAAGTTGTAAATTATCAGAATTCAGCTGTATCCAGTTGTTCCATGTTGGTCTACATTTGCATTTAAATAAGCTATAAATGTACAGTAGCATTATTTTTTAAGTAACTCTTATACTTACTCCATTGATTCAGATTTGATTTTACTGTGAGAGTCATGCTAGCTGTCTGATGAAGTGTGTGCTGTCATGTCATATATATTGCTTTAGGCTCTACAAAGTTTCTTTTCTTATTTGTATTTTGTCATGTTAGATTTTACTTAATTTGATTTTGTTAATCTGAATTATACTAGATTGTTTTGTAAAGCACATAGTCATGCTGTGTAGAGTACTGTAAAAAATGCATGACATAATGTGTTTTTGTAGCTGTAGTCCGGTCAGGCCAGGTTGGGGAGCGTGCACTGGTACAGTGTGTTGCCGCACCCATCACAAGATGAAACAGCTCCTAATCCTAATCACCAGGCAGACACGTGGTCTACTTACACTCTCTGAAAATGACCATCTATTTGCCGCAGCCAGATGTTACGTGGGCATCCCCTTGGCCTGGTCCAGCCACTTGGATCCTCAACAATAACGATCCTGTGAGCCGGACCACCCTCAGGCAATCCTGCCACATGGCCGTAGTGACATTACTAATGTTTCCTCACAATACAGGTAATGTGCCTCATTTGGGACTCAGTGACCAACCGCTCATTCAACCCAAAGTCAAACCAGCGGTACCGAAGGATTCTATAAAGAAACACAAGGCCTCCAGTCTTCATCTCAGGTCACTGGATAGCGTCCATGTCTTGCAACCATATAGCAAGACAGGAAGCACCAGGGCTCTAAAGATTTGAACCTTTGTCCTTTTGCATTGATATCGGGAGTACCACACATTCCTTTCCAGCGACCTCCCCCCCATGCTGTCCTAATCCATCTGCTGGCTTCATAGGAAGAGTCACTGGAGTCATGAATGCCACTGCCAAGGTATTGTACTTAAAAAATTTTGCAAAACAAATGTTTACAAAATGTCATTCTTTTATAAGGAGAACCAGATGACTTGTGTAAATGAGCCAATGCGTTCCTTATATTAAAGGCCAAGACACTATATAGTTGTCATAGTACTTTTTTTAACAAAGTGAAATTTCCATTTGGTTGTATGATGCCAGCTGAGGTTTGTGGGAAACTATTACACATGTCACTGATTCATCCATTTATTATTTAACCTTCCTAATCCAGTTTTTAGTTGTAAGGAATTACTTTCAGTTTTAGGTAATTTCTGTGAAGGGCTTTGAAAAATAATGTCTCTCTTCAATTTAAGCCCAAGACACATTAGATTTCTATTGATTTTCATTCATTGACTTCATTTACATAATCATAGCCAGTTGGATACAGTTGGCAAATGCGATTCTGTTAAGACAATCACCAAATGTGACATACTAGTCTGCAGCTAGGTAAGTTAAAATCAAATGTGTTTGATTTTCTCGTTCATCAGTGGTGTGGGCTGTATATGCAGAAGAGCTGACAACCAATAAATGCTTATCTGGAAGTACAATGTATGTAGCAACAAGGAATAAGGAACACACCTCACAAATAGTAGAGAAGCTTGTCTGTCTGGTGTTTTATGTACTAAAACAGAATAGAAAAAAAAAACTGAGGTCAGAGATGGCTACTGAACTTGCTGCAGCTGTTAACTCTTCTAACAGCTGCAGCTCTACCAATCAACTTGCTATTTGCTATAGAAAAAAATTTTCAATAGATATAATCAAAGGAATCCTGTAGGGGAACTAACGTAAGAAGAAGGGACAGGAGACTGAATATTCATGGACCTATCACTACATTACTGTAATACTAAAAAAATAAAATATTTAAAACCAATAGAGAACCAGCTATTCAATAAAAGGTACACAACATAACTATAAAAATTAAGAAAGTGTATCAATTGGTAGGGCTATTCTATTAAAAGAAAAGAAAAACTTATAAATACATGTATGCGTACTAACTATATTCTATTGGCTGACAGAAAATGGAGGCAAGCACGACTCCACTGGAAGATCAACACTCAGTCTGTTAATGAGATATGGGCTGCATTTTTCAGTCGTGTAATTTGACATAGTCCGGCAACGAGATAAACTACTGCGATTGGTAAATCTGACATACCCCATGACAAAAAGTCATGTAATGTGACATCAGTTTTAATGAACAATTTTCTGTTCATTTTGCTACCAGCAATGTTACAGCTGCTACTACTATTAATATCACTACTAACAGGTGTACAGTGTCTGCAGTATGATTCATATGCAGTATTTTAATTGAAAACAAATACAATTCAGGTGAAATTAAAAAAAACAAAACTTTTTTCTCATTGAACTGACTGCCAAATTGGCTTAATGCACAATCCAATTTCATAGCCATCTTAATTAGGCATATTATCTACTAGCACTAAAGTGATTTTGCTTTCTGCTGAGCATTTGAAAGATGTAGTTTAGACCCATTTGATGCCTGTTGTAGGCATATGTCAGTGCATCTGTTGCTCAAAATCTGAAAGTATGCATCTCCGAAGAATGGAATTGATTGCCCCATTCTGAAACTCATCTTTTTTTAAATTCTACATATGCCTGTTAATTCATTCCCAGAAGATGAGAGTTGTTTGGTGCTTTGCCCAGTATTATTCTAATATTCACTCTACAGGCCATCCTTGCATTAAGCTACAAGCAGTTCTTCCTTAATGACATGCACATGCTAAGACGATCAAGAAACATTTGTACAACTGCAAGCTTGAGGCTAGAAAAACTCATAGTTCTTGGGATGACTTAATGACATGCAACTACCATCCTTTGTTATTTCCATATTATTTTCTCCAATATATAACAAAATCACTTTTGGTTTGGTTTGGTTTACTTCACAATTTCTTATTTCTTTCCTTTAATTTATAAATATTTGTTGTGATAAATATATGGCAAAACAATAATAAAAGTATCTACAATAGTACAAGCAGCTTTGAATGGAAGGCTATGCAGTTTGAAAAAAGCTATAGAGTTTATCTATTTAAAATAAGTGAGGTGTAAAATATTAAATTTGACAAAAATAAATATATAAAATGGACTGTTTTACTTAAACAGGGATCTATAACATACATTCTTCTCAGACTGAGGGCAAGTTAATCTTATTAACTAAAACTGAAACTACAATTATGCTTGTCAGGTAACTTAATTGCATGGAAAATATTATGGCACTCAGTCAAATACTGTATATTTTGACTTTTTTAGTGTAAGTAGTAGTGTAGGTATCCTTTTTGATTCACTTAATCCAACTTTATAGTCCTAGGGAGTTACAGCCTATTTCAGGTACATCATGCAAAACCCTGGATGGAAAACCAGTGCATTTATGCACCACACTCACACAAGGCCAGTTTAGAGTTACTGATCTGCCTTACCACCACATTTTGGAATTGTTGGTGAAAAAGCACCCAGCAAAGAGTGAATATGCAACATCCATGCTGACATTTTCTGTGGTAGGATTTAAACCTAGGTTTTAAAACTAGAATTACCAGAGCCTACGAAAAAACTTTTAGATCCGTCCCACCATAAATTGCTTCTCACCTCTCCGTCAGCATCTTTTGTCCTTTAAAAGTGTTGATAAGCAGCAAGTAGTCTGCTATCACATCTCCCACTGGCACACAGTTTTCTTAGCTCAAGTCTGTTTAACTGCATGTCAGTTGCTTGGAGTTGCATTGAGTGAGAAGTCAAGCAAAATCACACCTTTTATAAATACTATATCGTTATTTTGAACACATGCATTTCATGTGTGTTCCGTGTCTACAGCGATCTATGTAAACACATTGTTAAAAAAGAAACGTTTTTCATGTTTTAGTAATAATTGACAAAATGTAGACATGGAAGTTTATAATATGTGAAGCCTGAAGTCCAAATATCAAAGAAACACTTTCACAAAAGGTACAAATACAACAGAACAAGTGCGCTTTTATTCAAAAATATTACTGCAGGAAGACAACACGCATCAGGGTGTGACATTGACATGCATTTACTACAACTGCTTCGGTGGCGCAAAGGTATGAACAGTTGACTGGTAATCAAAACGTCATGGATTCGATCCCTGACGAGTCTGTTTTGAGAAGTCAGCTGCTTTTATTCTTACTATTTTAGAATAAAAACATACATTTGATTTCAGTCTGTAACAGCCGGTGTAAATGTATGATACTTGTAAAGGTTAGCTATAAAGACACATAAAGACACACTATAGCTCTGCACTCTATACATCTCCAAGCAACTGACACACAGGTAAACAGACTTGAGCTGAGAAAACTGTGCACCGGTGGGGGGATGTGATAGTAGACTGCTTGCTGCTTATCAACTCATTTAAAGGACAAAAGACGCTGACAGAGAGGTGAGTAGCGATTTATGGTGAGATGGATCTACAAGTTTTTATGTAAGCTCTGGTAATTCTAGTGTTAAAACTGTAATACATATAAAATATAAAATTGTAACAGTTAAATACAAACACAATGCAACATATACTTTAATATAAAATAATAATTATCTATATATATTTATAAATTTAGAAGTGCAAATGCTTAGGTTAATTCCCTTTTTAACTAAGTAAGACAAAGATGCCACAGAACAGCATTATTTTGCAGTGTGTTGATAAATGATAATGAATTGGCTACTGTGCTTTGATTGAGATAGACATCTGTTGGTGATCCACTTAATTTATGTGACTGATTTTCAAGATGGCAAAATCTTCCCTGTGGATGGTCTGGCTGTAAGGCTGGCATATTTAACATTCTGCTACATTTTCCAAAATAAACAATCACTGACTAGATTATAACCTGCCAGCTAGTTTGAGTGGAGAGAGTACAATTTAACATAAATTATTTTGGGTAGTCTTAAAAATCAGAAACTGTGCCCTTAGAATAAAAATAAAACATGCCAAAAGGAGAATCAACACAGAGTGGGTGCAAGGTAACAAAGAAATATGGAAACATAAACTTTTCTGTCCTCAAGCCCCCTACTGTATGCAAATGTTAAAGACGCATACAGTGCCAACCCGCTGCCTGTGCTTGGGAAAGCAGATCATAACCTGGTTCTGCTTCAGCCTCACTACAAACCAAGAGTGAGGGAGCTACCTACAACCACACACTCATTCAGGAAGTGGTCCCCCGAGGCAGAGCAGGCTCTGAGAGACTGCTTTGGAACCACGGACTGGGATATCCTGCAGGGGTCACATAGTGAGAACATTGAGGAGGCTGTTGACTGCACTACTGACTACATCAACTTCTGTATGGACATTGTAGTTCTAGTAAGAACAGTATGCTGCTATGCTGACAACAAGCCATGGATTACATGTGGCATCAAGGGCCTTTTGAACCAGAAGAAAAGGGCTTTTAACGGCGGTGATCAGCATGAGCTCAAGCGCGTGCAGAAGGAACTCCAAGTCCAGCTCAGGGCGGTGAAGAAGCAGTACAGGAGAAAGCTGGAGCAGAAGTTGCAGAATAACAGCATGAAGGAAGTATGGGATGGGATGAAGATCATCATTGGCTGCAGCTCAAAGCAGGGTGCCACCATTGAGAGAGGCGTGGAGAGAGCTAACCAGATGAACAGCTTCTTCAACAGGTTTGACCACCCTAACCCACTCTCACCTCGGAGTACTGCACCCTCCACTCATCCTTCTGCTGATACCAGCATAGGAGAGAGTTTCCCTCAACCCACAATTACAGCAGCCCAGGTAAGCAGAGAGCTGAGGAGGCTTTGTGCCAGCAAAGCAGTGGGTCCAGATGGAGTATCACCACGACTGCTAAAGACCTGAGCTAGGGAGTCCTCTACAGCGCATCTTCAAACTGAGCCTGGAACAGGGGATAGTCCTGAGGCTTTGGAAAACATCTTGCATCACCCCAGTCCCAAAGGTATCACGTCCTAGTGTGCTGAACGACTTCCGGCCTGTTGCTCTGACGTCACATGTGATGAAGATAATGGAGCGGCTGCTGCTTCACCACCTGAGGCCACAGGTCCGCCACGCCCTCGACCCTCTGCAGTTCGCATACCAGGAGAAGGTGGGAGCGGAGGATGCCATCATCTATATGCTACACCGATCCCTCTCCCACTTGGACAGAGGCAGCGGTGCTGTAAGAATTATGTTTCTGAACTTCTCTAGTGCCTTCAACACCATCCAACCTCTGCTCCTTAGGGACAAGCTGACAGAGATAGGAGTAGATTCATACCTGGTGGCATGGATCGTGGACTATCTTACAGTCAAACCTCAGTATATGCGTCTCGGGAACTGCAGGTCTGACATTGTGGGGAGCAACACAGGAGCGCCGCAGAGGACTGTACTTTGTCTGGTCCTGTTCAGCCTGTATACATCGGACTTCCAATACAACTCGGAGTCCTGCCACTTGCAAAAGTTTGCAGATGACACTGCTATCGTGGGCTGCATCAGGATTGGGTAGGAGGAGGAGTATAGGAAACTAATCAAGGACTTTGTTTAATGATGAGACTCAAACCACCTACAATTGAACACCAGCAAAACCAAGGAGCTGGTGGTGGATTTTAGGATGCCCGGCACCTCATGGACCCCGTGATCATCAGAGGTGACTGTGTGCAGAGGGTGCAGACCTATAAATACCTGGGAGTGCAGCTGGATGATAAATTGGACTGGACTGCCAATACTGACGCTCCGTGTAAAAAAAAAACAGAGCTGACTATACTTCCTTAGAAGGCTGGCGTCCTTCAACATCTTCAATTAGATGCTGCAGATGTTCTATCAGACGGTTGTGGCAAGTGCCCTCTTCTACGTGGTGGTGTGCTGGGGAGGCAGCATAAAGAAGAGGGATGCCTCACGCCTGGACAAACTGGTGAGGAAGGCAGGTTTTATTGTAGGCACGGAGCTGGACAGTTTGACATCCGTGGCAGAGTGATGGGCACTGAGCAGGCTCCTGTCAATAATAGAAAATCCACTGCATCCACTGAACAGGATCATCTACAGACAGAGGAGCAGCTTCAGCGACAGACTGCTGTCACTGTCCTGCTCCACTGACAGATTGAGGAGATCGTTCCCCCCCCACACTATGCGACTCTTCAAATCCACCCCGGGGGGTAAACGTAAATATTATACAAAATTATTGTCTGTCTGTTATACCTTCATTGTTATCACTATTTAATTTAATATTGTTCCTTATCTGTATGGTGATGCTGGAGTATGTGAATTTCCCCTTGGGATTAATAAAGTATCTATCTATCTATCTATCTATCTATCTATCTATCTATCTATCTAT
>JANRMT010062832.1:7539344-7550020 GCA_026402145.1 Polypterus bichir lapradei | reverse complement strand
TATCTATCTATCTATCTATCTATCTATCTATCTATCTATCTATCTATTTATCTACACATTTAACTACCCCATTTACCAAGTGGAGAAGCTCCCCACTTGCTCAGACGCAAAGACACACTAAAGAAATCTTTATTTTGAATTCTTGTTTCCCTCCCCTATCTTTCTTTTTAACAACCTTGGCCTTTGTTCCTCCCATTAACAAATCTTCACCCCTAAAAATGTTAATCTTGTCTCAAGATCATTACCTGGCCATTCCCAGAAATCACTTCTGAGATCACGGACATATGCTCTATCTTTTTAAGTGTAGTAATGTCACTGTTTTGTGGAGGTGTCTTGAGTGACAGCCCTTTGCCATCTTGCTTCAGGACTACACCAGTACCTCATCTCTGTTCAAATTCTGTTTGTATCATTTGTTTTTCTCTGATTTCTTGCCATTATTCTGTTTATGTTTTACTATGTATTTTTACTTTCCCCCACATAAAGAGGGCTATAAAAGCTTTTTTCCATGGTATTAGTTGTCTTTCTGCTGCCATGTTTGGCTCCTCGTTAGTGAGGTTTCTCTCTCTTATGAAAAATGATCAATGCACTGCATTTAGCTTTGTTTTGATCTCTTTACAGACTTAGTGGTGCTGCTGCCCCTGCTGCACCCTTCCAGGCAAGCTCCCCATGGCAGTATTTTAAGTTAATGTTAACTTGTAGTAGAATTACAGTGGATGAACACAAATAATACATTTATAATTATATTTTTGTTTTTATTCTTTGTACTCTATACAAAAGAAAATATTTAAAAAATATATATATAAAAGTAAATATAGGTAGGATGCTGGATCATATGTAGCAAGAAGAGTGAGTATATTCTGCAGAAGACTGATTACTTTTGTAGGCTAGTGGACAACGTATGATCTATAGTATATCCATATTAATCTTTCCATGTATTTTTTGTGATGCTGAGTGCTGTGAAAAGTGGTATTGAAAATATCAGTTATTTGATTTGGCAGCCAACGTCTGTATTTAGGATGGGTTGATGTATTACTAGTAAGAGATACATTAATAGCCACATTTTAATAGTATTAGAATGTTCTTCAGACACTTTCAAGTACATTGTGACCCAAATCAGGTTTGCCTTACTCTGCCTACCTGATGTTATTTCAGTACTTACATGTCATGATAGACTGTCTTTGCTCATACCAGTATCTTATGTACATTAGTGGATAAGAGGAAGAAACTGTTTATTATGCAGATCTTATGAAACATATTGTGTGTAATTGTCAGTAGCCGCCAGCATATACTGACAGTCTAATTTACTGTATATCTGATGTGGTGCAGTTATTAACACTACTACCTCATGGATTTACTGTCCTGGGTTCAAATGGTGTGCTCGGTCATTTCTCCGTGTGAACTTTTCACATTCTCCTCATATCTGTGTGAGTTTTCTATATCCCAAAAATGTGCATGTTAGATTCATTGGTACTTGTAAATTAACCATATGTACTGTAAGTGTAAATGTGGATGTTTAAATGAGTGAGCCCTGCAATGGACTGGTGCCCAGTCTAGCTGTATTTTTATATGCCTTGTTAGGCCCCCTGAGATTCTGAAATGGATTAAATTATCATTTGATATTTTGAAGTCATAGTTATTTTTTTTCAAAATCATGGTATATACAGTATTAGTATATTTTAGTAATTTAGTTCTAACTTGAAGCATATTTTATAAAATTATTAAAAAATTATTATAGAACTATTGAGACCAGGGTCCCTTCATGAATGAATACCTTAAAATTTACAGAATACATCCATTTTTCAAGCCAAAAATGTTATCAAGTGTTAATCTTGTTCTTGAAATTTCACACATATTGCAAAACAGTGTATCTATGTCATTTTAAGAAGGAAAAAAGAAAAACAAGGTGAGATTCAACCTGTTTAAAAGGAGACAGGCTATGCACTATACCTCAGCACTCATCTTCTTCTGCAGCACCTTTCAGGGTTAGGAATGTGGATTCACATTGGAAAGTCATCACCAAGTGCCATTATTGACATAGAATGTTGATGTTCAGATGTGAATTGTAGTCTGTGTTCTTTAGACAATAACTAAAAAAGTCACATGATTGCTTATATTCTTTCACTATACAGAAGCTTATTTCATTATTTCATAAAGATTTTGCCTGCTGCCTCTGGATTGAAAATACACACATATGCTTTATTGAGAGAGAATATTGGCACACTGCACATGCAATGTGCAAGTGGCTTGGCTCTTTGAGAAATATAAGGCTTTTATTAAAAACACAATGCAGTGTAATCAGCCCAGTTCTTGTTATGTGTACTGTACAAAGTACATTAAAACTCGTATGTGCTCACTTCACCATGCTGCCACTCAGTGTACATGTCACTCCATAGTCTAAGTAAAGTACCAACACAGAATGTAATTGGTAAAAGGTAAAAGGCATTTAGGAAAAATAATAATATGATCTGAGCTCACACCTATTGCAAGCTATGCTGAACATAACTGCTGAGTAATCTGAATTGCAGAAGCAAAAGTAGAATAACAAGCAGAATACAATTTGGAGTTGGGAGGTTGGTGTTGACATAACTCAACCCATGATAGCTTCTGAAAGCAAAGAAGCAAGCAGGAAACATGTCCTTACCTTGAAAAAAAAGTACGAAAAATATGTGATATAATGTTAAAATTGTTCCTAGCTTACTTTTGTTGTCAGAAGCATGCCTGAGTAACCTGGAAAGGCTTACACTTTAAAGAGCAATTAATGTTACAAACTAATATATACCACAATTGTGAGAAAATTACTTAGACCTGAAAAATACTGAGTTTATCCTTTAAGTGAATGTTATCTAGACGTAAATTAATAAAAGTTCTCTTCATAATGACATAATAGCAACTAGAATACTTTTTATTTTCATGGAATGCTGATTGGCAAATAAACATTTAAGTATTTCAGGGTCATAATTTGTATGATACAGTCTTAGACTTCCAAATGGTAATGTGATTTGTATCACAGTCTGTAAATGATATGACACCTCATTCTTATTTCTGCCTTCTAGGGTGCACTAGCTTTCTTTATTTTGTGTCAAATCACAATGTCACAAACTTTCAGTTAATGCATCATTATGTTGACAGTAAGATTTATATAATACTGTGTATTACAATTATCTTACACTGAAAAACTTAAAAAGAAAAAGCCAGAAAGAAATGGTTACAGAACAGGTTACACAATTTTTTCCTTTCCTGAATTTAAGATTCTTATTTCACTGAAATATTTTTTATTAATTTCTTGGTGATTTTTACATTTTTATAATTTTTTCTAACCAAATGTAAAATTTCTAAACAGAAAAAAATATTTTGAGAGAAAACATTTTTAGTTAAAGATCTGCCATATATCATCTCTCAAAATTGTGACATTAGCATATTATGTTTACTCACAAGCATAAAGATCATGTATCATAGGTGTAGCACTACAGTATTTAAGACCGTATTCACTATCATTAAATATTTGGGTCATACAGCCACATTTTACAACAACAACAACAACAACAACATTTATTTATATAGCACATTTTCATACAACAGTAGCTCAAAGTGCTTTACATAATAAAGAATAGAAAAATAAAAGACACAATAAGAAAACAAAATAAATCAACATTAATTAACATTGAATAAGAGTAAGGTTCAATGGCCAGGGGGGACAGAAAAAACAAAAAAACTCCAGACGGCTGGAGAAAAAATAAAATCTGTAGGGATTCCAGACCATGAGACCGCCCAGTCCCCTCTGGGCATTCTACCTAACATAAATGAAACAGTCCTCTTTGGATTTAGGGTTCTCACGGAAGGGCTTGATGAAGATGGTCACGTAGAATTCTGCCTCTTAATCCATCCATCATTGTTGGAGCATCATGAAGCTTTCAGTAGGTGGAGGTGGCACAGGCCACCACCACAAAGAAACCGCAAAAAGAAACAGAAAAGAGAATAGGGGTCAGTACGGATTTTAGAGCCACCATGAATAGTTATTATGAGGAAACTGAACATATAGAGTATCAGGATTAAGTTAAATTAAGTTAAATTGAAGTTATAGAAAGGCCATGTTAAAGTAATGTGTTTTCAGCAGTGTTTTAAATTGCTCTACTGTATCAGCCTGGCGAATTCCTATTGGCAGGCTATTCCAGATTTTAGGTGCATAACAGCAGAAGGCCGCCTCACCACTTCTTTTAAGTTTTGTTCTTGGAATTCTAAGGAGACACTCATTTGAGGATCTGAGGTTACGATTTGGAACATAAGGTGTCAGACATTCCGATATATACGATGGGGCGAGATTATTTAAGGCTTTATAAACCATAGCAAAATACCCGCGCTTCGCAGCGGCGAAGTACTGCCTTAAAACTTTTATTAAGAAGAAAATTAAACCTTTTTAAACTGAGGGAAAATATGCCAATAATTATTTGTGATCTCTTTGTATACCATGTTGTCAGTTCGGCCCTCCGGTTGTAACATTACCAAGCTGTGCGCTGAGCTTACTCTTGAGCATGTAATTTACAGTTGGCCATGTGAACAGTAATCTTGTCTCAAATCTCACAGCTTGGATTGTTGCTGTCATAATCGGTTTGAGTTTCATGGTTTGTTTCAATTACGACAGTATTTGCAGGATTTGTTGTGTTGAAGTGACATTCGGCATCTGTCAAGCGTTCCCAGTCATTCAATACATAAGACACAATGTTCCTCCGGATATCAAGAGTGAGCCTGATATGGCCGTGCAATATGTAACATAGAGAATGGAAAAGGTAGGTGCCATCTCCGGGCATGGAAACCACTCAGTAAGTGACAGTTTTTTGATCGATAGTGATCACCTCGATAGACATGGTAGTGGGGGTTGGAATGATAAAGGAAATGGGTACCTGAGCAATGTAAAGTAAGTCTAAAATACCTATACAATAACTATAATTGTAATAAACAAACAATAAAACAGCGGAGAAGCCGTGGATTAAACAAAAAGGCTGTAGTTATCAGTAGGGAGACGTGAATCCCGTCGCGAAACAAGGAAGGGAATGTAGAGACCGGAGCGACGGACGGTCTTATATAGGCAGGCAGCCAACACCGTGGGAGGCATTGGGATGGGGGAAACAACGCCACCTCACACGGTGACCGAGCTGCAGGCTATGGACGTATATATGTACGTAAGTAGGATTCAGTTAGCGTTGGGAACCCGTGTACCAAATTTCTTGAAGATGGGCCCATAAGTAACAAAGACTGTTGAAAAGTTCAATATGGCGGCCGACAGTGGCATCATACCACCGAAATAAGTACGTACATTGGTTTCAGTTAGTGCAGGGAAGCCGCCTATAAAATTTCGAGAAGATCGGGCCATAAATAAGAAAGTTCAACGTGGCGGACATTGTTGACCGTTACGATCATTATGCGTAGAATTTCGAAATGAAACCTGCTTAACTTTTGTAAGTAAGCTGTAAGGAATGAGCCTGCCAAATTATAGCCTTCTACCTACACGGGAAGATGGAGACCTAGTGACGTTGGAAAGTTCAATATGGCGGCCGACAGTGGTGTCATACCAACGAAATAAGTATGTACATCGGTTTCCGTTAAAAGTTTAATATGGCGGCCGACAGTGGCATCATACCACCGAAATAAGTACCAAATTTCAGCCTTCTACCTACACAGGAAGATGGAGAATTAGTGACGTTGGAAAGTTCAATATGGCAGCTGACAGTGGCATCATACAACCGAAATAAGTATGTACATTGGTTTCGGTTAGTGCAGGGAAGCCGCCTACCAAATTTCGTGAAGATGGGGCCATGAATAAGAAAGTTCAATATGGCAGACGTTGTTGACCGTTATGACCGTTGCGCGTAGAATTTCAAAATGAAACCTGCTTAACTTTTGTAAGTAAGCTGTAAGGAATGGGCCTGCCAAATTTCAGCCTTCTACCTACACGGGAAGTTGGAGAATTTGTGACGTTTGGAAAATTCAATATGGCGGCCGACAGTGGCGTCATACCACCGAAATAAGTATGTACATCGGTTTTGGTTAGCGCAGGGAAGCCACCTACCAAATTTCATGAAGACGGGGTCAGCCTTCTACCTACACGGGAAGTTGGAAAATTGGTGAAGTTGGAAAGTTCGATATGGCGGCCGACAGTGGCGTCATACCATCGAAATAAGTAAGTACATCGGTTTCAGTTAGCGCAGGGAAGCCGCCTACCAAATTTCGTTAAGATGGGGCCATAAATAAGAAAGTTCAACATGGCGGACGTTGTCGACCGTTGTCGACCGTTATGACCGTTACGTGTAGAATTTCGAAATGACACCTGCTTAACTTTTGTAAGTAAGCTGTAAGGAATAAGCCTGCCAAATTTCAGCCTTCTACGTACACGGGAAGTTGGAGAATTAGTGATGAGTGAGTGAGTGAGTGAGTCAGTTAGTCAGTCAGTGAGGGCTTTGCCTTTTATTAGTATAGAGACACAGGTAACCAGTGTAGTGACATTAAAACTGGAGAAATGTGTTCGGATTTTCTTTTCCTAGTTAGGATTCTAGCAGCTGCATTCTGCACTAGTTGCAAACGATTTATGTCTTTTTTTGGGTAGTCCTGAGAGGAGTGCGTTACAGTAATGTAGTCGACTGAAAACAAACGCGTGAACTAATTTCTCAGCATCTTTCATTGATATAAGAGGTCTAACTTTACTTATGTTAGTGAAAAAATGCTGTCCTAATGATCTGATTAATGTGCGATTTAAAATTCAGATTACAGTCAACAATTAGCCCAAAGCTTTTTACCTCCGTCTTGACTTTTAATCCTAATGTATCCAGTTTATTTCTAATAGCCTCATTGTATCCATTATTGCTAATCACTAAGATTTCAGTTTTCTCTTTATTTAACTTGAGAAAGTTACTATTCATCCATTCTGAGATACAAGTCAGACATTGTGTTAGTGAATCAATAGAATCGGGGTCATCAGGTGCTATTGATATTTTAGTATGATTAGCAAGGAATTAAAGCATATACATGTGAGACTATAGTACATCAGGTAAGCAAATTTGTATTTTCTCTTCTAAGTTATTATTTTCAGTACATTCTTATTTATTATGGCACTGGAGAGTGCTGACATATTATGTATTGGTTTATGAGGTGATCAGGCAAATTTTCTATCTGATATATTAAAAATTTGAATGCATCAGAAATAGCATGTAAGTGTTTCAGAATGAACATTTAATAATTTTAATATATATTAAAATAGATTCCATCCATCCACCTTTCCTTCATCTGTTCATCCATTTTTAATTGTAGTGAGACAGGGGAGTATATCCCAGGATTAAGCACAAAGCAGACACCATTACTGTAAGGGATCATATTTAGCAATATTTTTAAATAAGGATTGTAAAGCCTGTTTGTCATAATAAAGGACATGTCTGCACTGACATGAAAATACAGAAGAGTATGTTTTGCTGCCAAAGATACCTACCACAGGAAAACACATTGAAAAACACTACATTTTAAATATTAATTTCCTTGTCATGTTTTCCTGAGAAAACCATGTAGTGATGGGTGTTTTCCACTGTTCATCGTGACAGTGGCCTAGGAAAGCAAAATCTATCCATGCTGAACTAGGCACAGGACAAGAATCAGCCATGGAAGGAGCACTAGCCTGTGGCAAGGTATAAACTCATGCAAATGTCTGTGTGTATACTATTACAAGTCAAAAGTAGAGCTGCCAATTAACCCTAGTTTAATTTACTACCTCCACAGAGGCAAATGCTGACTGGTTTCCTGGAATCAATTTGATTGTACATAAAAACATACATTCTTAAACCAGACTGATCGATTAGGGAGCAAGGTGGGCTGGTGTCTGTCTTGGAAGCATTAAGTGCAATGTAGGAAACAACCTTAAACAAGGCATCATTCCATTTCAAAGCACACACACATTCTCACTCTGAAACCCTGAGACCAATTTAGTGTTGCCTGTTCTTATGGAAAATACCATCTGCTATCAGTGTTTTTGGTACTTTAGAATAAAAATTAAAAATATATATATTTTAATTTATCTATGGCTAAAATTACAACTTTGTGTTACCCAGTTTATATTTGTATCCATTTAAAGACTGTGCCCGCTTTGGAATAATGAAAGTTTCACTATAAATATGTGACACTTGAGGCCAATGTCTCCATTCAGCATTAAACTAGTTATTACAAAGCTCTAAGTGAGTTGCTGATCCCCCAGAGCCACTTTCTTGTGACTTGGAATCTGGAGCTGATTAGTACAGTTCTAAAAGATGGGAATTAGGGAATTGCAGAGGAATAATGATATATTAAAGTATGTAGTTATTTTATATTTAGACCAAAATATAGTTCAGAAATATGAAATCACTATATTTTCATTTTTGCTCTTTGCTTTTAGCATTATTGCCTGTAGCTGAATAAAACAGTAAATACTTTGTATTCTGATTTATTTGAAAGCATACTTTTTTACTCTCACTATAATTAACCAGCTGACAATGCAATCATTTCTGTTAGAGCAATGCAACACTTTTACAACCAGCTGTATAGTGACAATGGGTTCCCAGTGGACATGTTTTGTGGCATGTGGTAATTTATAACAGCCGGCTCTGCAGACTGGCACATTCAGTTAGAAGCTCAAGTTCTGGGTCTGGCTGAGATCCAAAACGCAGCTAGCAGTCTATTCACACCAATGTTTTAGACATGATAAGTGATGAAATGAATTGTGAAAGTCCTATGAGATTTGCTGGATAGCTTACAGAAAATCCCATTTTGATATTACTCTGGTGCTTCACACTTTGAGCCCTATACTTTTTTTGACACATGAGCCCAGATTTCCATTTGAGCCACCGGAAATCCCCATGCCACTGAAAGTTATCATGCAGTTGTTTTAAAAATAGATTTTTTTCATCTTACTTGTCTTAGTACACTGCAAAAATATCAATGCCTACCATTGACATTGCTTTTTGATGGCACAAATAATCTAACAATCAAGTTTAAACATTTACTTTTTGTAAAATGAAAATGATGATTATTGTCCCAATATTTGTATAGTTAGTTAATGGATATAAATTAAGAAAATCCACACAGATAGAACAGATTTAAATGCACAGATGGTCTAAGTATTCCAGCTGTAAAGTCTGCTCTTGACTAACACAGTTACTCTTTAAGGTAGGTTTCCTCTGATAGATAGATAGATAGATAGATAGATAGATAGATAGATAGATAGATAGATAGATACTTTATTAACCCCAAGGGGAAATTCACAAATTCATGGCATTATACAATATAATGCTTACCAATTCTTGGCATTATTTGTTTAGGACTAATACATTTTAACAATATTATCACTGAATTTTATTGTTTAACATCTCTTTATATAATCTGTATTTTGATTTATATCTGGATATTCCTTGGGCCATTAAAAAACTTTACTTTTCTTCTTTTCAGATGTTTCATGTGGCTTTGCTGTAGTGGGGTCACAATGACATATAGATTCTTAGTAAATTAAGGATAGATCACCTTTTAAATCTGTCTATACTTTAAACTGTAATGCTCCTTTGTTTCTTGACAACATTCCCAGTGCCTGCTGGTACAACACTGCCAGCTGTCACATGTGTGTCACGAGAGATGGTGCTGATTAAATGGTATACTGAGTCTAAACCTAACTGTATGTTTTGTGTTTATAGGATTTTGTCTTATTTTATTTCTAAAACCATTTCGGCATTACTGCACAAGCAGTTTCATATTTGGTCAGAGACTTTTTTTAATCAAAGTTCATGCTTTTCTTTTTATGGATAGTTTTCTTACAGTTTCTGCAATGCTCATATCAACAGGGGATCAACTGTGAAACTAATAAAGCTTAAATTTCAGGTCCCCAAAATCCTGGAGGGGCCCCCAGAAGTGACTTTAGTCCACATCACTTAAAAATGTTGTGTGTCTGCTATATGTGAAGAGGTTTTTAAAGAATTAATAGTATAGTGTAATTCAATACAAAATAATAGTTAAAATAAAAATGAAAAAGTTATTAAGGTATCATGTAGGCTAGCTGTAAACGAAAAACCATTCAAATGAAGGATGTTTCATTCCGAATATATTTAATATAAAATAATTATAAATAATTTAAAACACTATTAACATTTATGACAGAAATTAAAATTTTCATTAAAATTATTGAAGTGTCCCCCAATATTACTTTTGTGCTTAATGCCTATCATGAGCTGTGAAGCAGAAAGGAATTTTTCAAAGCTATCTATACTAATAAAAGGCAAAGCCCTCACTCACTCACTCACTGACTGACTGACTGACTGACTGACTGACTGACTGACTCATCACTAATTCTCCAACTTCCCGTGTAGGTAGAAGGCTGAAATTTGGCAGGCTCATTCCTTACAGCTTCCTTACAAAAGTTGGGCAGGTTTCATTTCGAAATTCTACGCGTAATGGTCATAACTGGAAGGTATTTTTCTCCATTTACTGTAATGGAGTTGAGCTTGACCGCCGTGGGGGCGGAGTTTCGTGTGACATCATCACGCCGCCCACGTAATCACATGAACTGACTGTCAACGCACTATGTAGAAAACCAGGAAGAGCTCCAAAATACGCTGAACAAAACATGCATTATATAATTGAGAAGGCAGCGAAACAATAAGAAGCGAGCGAGTGACATA
>JANRMT010062832.1:7510839-7538944 GCA_026402145.1 Polypterus bichir lapradei | reverse complement strand
ATATATATACACAACAATTACATTAACAATCATGTTACGTTATTTTTAAAATTTTTCCTTTTCTTTTTCATACCTTTTTTAACACACTACTTCTCCGCTGTGAAGCGCGGGTATTCTGCTATCCTTTATAAAGAACAACTTTGGTCTACCATGACTGAAAAGCGCTTTATGCATATTATCTCTAAAAAATGCCATTGCAAGGAAATGCTGATATGACAAACTGTATATGAATATATTACTAGAAAAAATATTTTTTTGTAAAATGTAATTCAGGCAGTACATATTCTCATAAATACTGTATCTAAAATAGAAGATCATATTGACTGTGATATTTCTATGTTTTATATCATGATTCTTTGTGGCATCCTGCATATATAATATACCATTTCTGTAATTTTCATCCCCCATAACTCAAAAAGTATAAAGGATAGGAAATTGTTATACACATCAGTGACTTTAACATGTGAGGTAATCCAGTACAGCAATTTTAGTCAAGATCTGAAATATAGAGGTAAATTTTTTTTTTAATTTGTAGTGATCTGTCTTTGAACAACCCCATTGATAAAGATAGCAGTGGTTACTCAAATTTCATTGCTGTTTAGAAATGGACTTTAAAACAGTTCAAGCTTCAGGGCCCTAAACATTTAGGTCAGCCACTGCATATCAACAACATTTATTTATATAATGTGTTTTCTTAAGTTAAGTATAGTTCAGCATTCTTTCAAACAGTTACAAAAGAGATGAAAAGAGCTACAGTAAAGATAAAGAGAGGCAGAGACCTTTTGATGAACAGTGGCTCACAAGGAGGGTAGGGGCACTTTTTAGGGCAAGATCTGTTACTTCAGAGTATCCTAGAAACACAATCTTCACAACCTTGGTGAAAAAAATTGTTGTCTGTAATTACTGATTATATTTAATTATACTCCTGCTACTGAGCATATAGTTTATTGTCCTGATATGATACATCTTAACAAGAAGACAGAGCAAATACAAGAATTACCTCATTACATACAATGCCAAATTTACCTTCTTTTGATCCTAAGAACAAATGTTAACAGAATACTGCATCAAATCAAAGAATTTCTCATCCAAAAAGTATCTATTGTGGGTCAAAGATTCAAATATCTGGTGCCTTTCTCTTTTGTGCATTAGATTTTCAGCAAGAATTTATTTTTGATCCATAACCTGTTCCTGTTGAACACATACAAGAGACAGAGAACAAGAAAACTAAATGGCATAGAAAATGAGTTGCACATTTCTTCTAACAAAAAAATGAAACACAAAGTATTCATTATTCATTTCAAGTATTTAGAAAGCAAACATATACCTAGTCCAAGCATGAATTTCTACATCGAAAACTGACTTAAAGCCAGCCCAAATCCTATTACTTTGTCATGAGATTTTTGCAGCAGACCTCTGACTAGCTTGGTAGCCATGAAGACAATAACAAATGTCTAGATTAAGAATAAGTGATTTAACATAGCCTTTCTTATACACAAAGTGCTTGTATGTTATTTTGTACGGTCGTTCTGAAAAATCTATCGACTTTCTTACATAACAAGCACTTTGACCATGGGAAAGACGTTATATAAATGAAACATATTAGTCAAAATTATTGATCATGACCACTACAGGAGAGAGAAAAACTAAAACTCCTGCTGGTGAGAATGCTGAAGAACATAAACTTCTGGGGTATTGAATGCCAAAAGGCTGCCCAGCTAGACATTCTACAGTACTTAATTGTCAGTGCTATCTATGTTTGGGAGTCCTACAAGGTTCAGTACTATGTACATCATCATTAACATAGTAGTGTTATCCTTCAGTCTTTTCAGCATCAGAGGTGGCTATGGAATACCTTGGTTAGGTGATGCTGGTGCATACAGAATACCCGAAGGAGAAAACATATCTAATAGCTTTATTTTGTCAAAACAGAAATACTTTTTTCAGTATTAGATACAAAGATAGACAGATAGAAAGTACATTATTTTTACCAACAGTGAAGCCAAGTCATTTGCAGAAGTTCAGGAAATATTATAACCAACAACAACAAATTCCTTCAAATACACAAAAGAATTAGTGTTAGTGAATTAAAGGAGTGGATGGATGAGCTACTTGTCTTTAAATACAGATAAAACAGAGATGTTAATTGTTGGCGGGAATGATGCTGATCACAACAATATTCTGTCATCGTTTAACTCAGCTGGAATCGCCATTAATTTTACTGAATCAGCCCGCAATCTAGGAGTTATCTTTGACTCTAGCATGTCATTTAAAGCGCATATTACAAAGTTGTCCAAATCATGTTTCTTCCATCTTAAAAATGTTGGAAAATTAAGGCACTTTCTAAATAAACAGGATTCTGAGAAATTAATTCATGCATTTATTTCTAGTAGGATTGACTACTGCAATGCGGTGTTCACTGGATGTTCAAACTGTTCTTTATACAGCCTCCAGTTAATCCCAAATGCAGCTGCAAGAATTATTACAAGAACAAGAAAATACAAACACATAACTTCAGTTTTTAAATCCTTACACTGGCTCCCAGTTAAGTTTAGGGCAGATTTCAAAATCCTCCTTTTAACATATAAAGCATTAAATGGCCAAGGTCCGGCTTACTTGTCTGAACTTATCATGACTTACAAACCAGAGCGCACATTAAGATCTCAAGATGCCGGTCTGCTTATGATTCCAAGAATTAATAAAATAACAGTGGGATGTCAAGCTTTTAGTCACATGGCCCCTAAACTGTGGAATGGTCTGCCTGCTACTATAAGAGGTGCCCCTTCGATCTCAACTTTTAAATCCCAGCTGAAGACTCACTACTTCAGTTTAGCATGTCCTGACTAGAGCTGCTGATTAAGTATACGGACTGCATCTCTGTTGTTAGTCATTAGCACTAAAACATAAGTAACATGATAGTTATAATTTGATACTAACCCTCGCCTATTCTGTTTCTCTTCTCGGTACTCAAATGTGTCACTTGGTGCCACGGCCCACCTGCCAAGTTGTTTTTCCTGCCTAAGGTAAAGTCATCCCTGATGGAGGATCGCAGGAATCGTGGGAAAAAGGGGACCTTTCATTGGATTAACGCTATTTCAGCTGTGGAATGGCCAAATGGGGGAGGCAGCTTGATGAATGAGGTCTCCAGGACTCTAAACAAATCCAAATCATATTATGTGATACCATCTACTCTTAAATTCTACTCCGTACTTCTAAAATTTTTATTTTTATACTGTATTGAGGATTTGTTAGCCCCCTTCTTTTTGACACCCAGTGCACACCCAACCTACCTGGTAAGGGGTCTCTCTTTAAACTGCCTTTCCAAAGGTTTCTTCCATTTTTTCCCTGCAAGGGTTTTTTGGGAGTTTTTCCTTGTCTTCTTAGAGAGTTAAGGCTGGGGGGCTGTCAAGAGACAGAGCCTGTTAAAGCTCATTGCGGCACTTCTTGTGTGATTTTGGGCTATACAAAAAATAAATTGTATTGTATTGTATTGTATTGTAATTACAAAAAAGGAAGAAAGCTTCTGACTTGGCTTTTGATAAAAGTGCAATGAGGCATTATAAATGTGTACTGCCATAGGTATGAAGGAGCCCCAGTGCATTTCTTTTCACATGTCTGCTGAATGATTCATTTTATGAAAGTACTTAATATTAGTGTGTCAGAAAGAGGCTGTGAAGCATTGTACGTACTTAACAGCTATCAGTTTTGTTGTCATTCTCTCCTCTGCCACTACCTCCCAGGGCTCAGAGTGCATCCCATAACTGAGTGTAATTTTTTAATTAGCTTGTTGATTCAGTGGGTCTATCCTGAAGTAATGTTACCAACCCAACACACCACAGTGTAGGAGATTGCACTGGGCATCACAGAGTTGTTGACTATCTAAAGGTTGTCATTACCTACATTATAGGATCAATTATGTACTGTCCTTTCTTATATACTGCAGTTCATCTCTGTTACTTGACCAGTCCAACCTGCCATTTATGTGGGCCACTAAGTATTTGTAGCAGTGCACCACCTCCACTTCCACTTCTAGAATAGATTGGGTGTGCAGGCTCTTTGATGTGGTGAAAGTCAGTAGCTTCTTCTTTGGTTTTGTTGATGTTAACTTTTTGCACAAAAAGTTCAATACTCATTCCCTTTATCAATACACCCCATCAATGCAGAATCATCTGAAAATCTCTGAAACTTACATCACCTGATCTTATATTTTTAGTCCAAGGTGTACAGTGTGAAGAGAAATGAGATAGGTGGCTCATTGTTGTGTTCCTTATTAATCGGGACACCACAGGGTCATCCACCTGCATATTTCTGAGCTTGCCCCTTAACAGGGATGGCTGGATGGTATTGAAGACACTGGAGAAATCAAAAAATATAATCCTCACAGTGCTACCAGCTTTGTCCAGGTAGGAATAAGCCTTGTGGAGCAAATACATAATTGTACCTTCCACTCCAGTCTTTGTCCAATAGGTAACATGCAGTGGGTCAAGTATTCTTTCAGAAGAGTACTTGTATTATCCAAGACCAGCCTCTGAAAGATCTTCATGATGTGGGACATAAAGGCCATTGGTCTATAGTCATTAGGTGAAGAGAACCCTGCCTTCTTTAGAACAGGAACAATGCTGAATGTTTTCCACAGCAGTGGCACTTTCTGCAGGTTTAATGACAAGCTGAACAGGTAGCAGAAGATACTACAAATTTGGTCAGCACAGGCCTTAAGTACACGTGGACTAACTCTACTTGGTCTTGTAGCTTTTCCTGTGTGTAGCCTCCTCTTCCAGTTTCAGGGTGTTTGCTTTGTCTCTATTCCCTTTTAGCACATGCACTGGATTGCTTGAATCCAATAATACAGTATTACCCAATCCATTCCAAACATTAGTTTTAATCTTTTGCAACAGATGTGTTATGAATAAGTTATGAAAAAGCAAAATTAAAAAGTAACATTTTTTAATGTTCAATATCCCTAGGCTGATGTATCTCTGTTGGTAAATTATTCCACATTTTAGGTTCATTAAAGTAAAAGAAATCCTCACTTGTTCTCTCCTGTTTCACTTCTGGAACACAAGCCATTGTTTGAAGATCTGAGATTACAATTTGGGATATATCGTATGAGTGGAGACATTCTAAAATGTAGGTAGGTGCAATATTCTTCAGAACATTCTAGATGTATTCTGTAGATACTAGTATAGATAAGATGTGTTTTATTTTCTCTTTTTGGTTTTCTCTTCTTGGTACATCATTTTGAATGAGTGTCAACTGATATGTATCTTTTTTGGTAGTTTGATTGGAGTACATTACAATAATCTAGTCAGCTAAAATCAAAAGCATGTTCTGTCTCAAGTGAGACAGAGGAAAAAGTTAATGATTAGGACCAGAATATAGAGATATGGTCAAGAGAAACGTGCAAGGTCAAAACTAAACAACTAAATCAATCTTTTACCATTCCCATACAGTACTTGAAAATCATAGTCCACAAAAGTACCTGTGTATCAAATACCAGAAAACACCAAGCAAAGTGAATAGCATGTTTTGCTCTTTGAAATCAATCTTGGATGAAACAGGGATAACATCTGACAACCTAAGTATCATCACTGTCAAGCCAGGGTGTGTTTCCTGACTTGCGTTTATTTTGCTTTTTTGGTGACTTATTTGTTTATTATTTTAGTATTATTTTTGTGATGTCTGTTGTATATATGTATTTTGTTACTGTTATTCTGCTTATTTACTACGTATGTATTATGCATTCTACTTTGTTCTTTGTGTTTTATGGGTGTAACACTAAGAGACCGGTCCATTCTGATGTCATTACTGAAGGATTGTCACCAGCCTATATATCTGAACCTGAGAATCAGGTATCCCATGTATAAAACTTGCTTACTGTTGGAAACATTTTGGTTTTGGAAATTTGGTGACACCAGGCAGCAGGACAGTTAAGTCAACAGAAAATCTTGTTTCATTTCATATTTCAATGTCACATTTCAATGTCCTTGAACTAATTAAATCAGTTAAGTGATTCAGTTCATTACAGTTGTCTTCAATGTTTGCATTAATTCCTAATGCTTACACTTAATGGTAATTGCCATAGTGTGTAACCTATCAGTTTTGTCAATAAAAAGTTTGTGCTGTGTGTTGTACGGCATAACTGGCTATGGCAACATTAGCTTTTTTGGAGGATATTGCCAATCAGTGGTGCAGCTAGAGTTCGTGCCGCTCGGGACGGGGCTTCAATTTGCCGCCCTCCAACATTTTTGAATTTGTTATCCTATTTAATTAGAAAATTAAAATAACGTATAGAGAAAAATTAAGATACATTTTGTATAGATTTATTCATATATAGAGAGAAACAGCAATAATTTTTCACATATAATTATTTATAAGGATCAACTAGACAATAATATAGTATAGATGCACTAATAAACCGTGTGCAAATTATTAGTTTAATAGAATTACGCAGCGAAAACCAGAACTAGTGTGTAGTGTACAAGTGATAGGTGGGGATGTTTTCTGTGCAGAGCAGGAATGCATTCGGATTGATATCAAAATGAAATTATAAATTGTAATTTAGTTGTTTATCTTCCTAGAAATTATTATCGGTGTAATGTTTATGTTTCTTTTTATTGCCTCATAAATTTCAACTGCTGTATCTGATGCCGTCACAGAAGGACAGTCTGAAAATTATTTTTGAAGCATTTGTGGGTAAAAATCAGAGAATTTTAGTTTTTTCATTCATGATTGATATTTTTCCGAACCCTGCTGCTTACACACGAATTGTACTGAGCCTTTTGGCCAATAATGGCGCCCTCAAAATGTGCCGCCTGAGGCGGACTGCCCCCTCCGCCCGCCCCTACCTACGCCACTGTTGCCAATGGCAGGCTATTATGGATTTAAATGATTTTAGAACATTAGAAAGTTTTAGGCAGGAACAGGCCATTCAGCCCAACAAAGCTCCCCAGTCCTATCCCTTTAATTTCTCCAAAATAATATCAAATTTGGTTTTGAATGTCCCTAAAGTTCTACTTATTACCAAATTACCTGGTAACGTATCCAATTTATCTGTAGTTCACTGTGTGAAGAAAAACCTCCTAATGTTTGTGCAAAATTTACCCAGTTTCCAACTGTGCCCCCATGTTCTTGCTTAACTCTTTTTAAAGAAACAGCCTTCGTTTACTGTGCTAATTCTTTTGATAATTTTAAATGCTTCAGTCATGGCACCTCTTCTTTGCTGTCATCTTGGAGTTGTATGCTGAATTGGTACCTACATTAGAGAGAAAAACCATGTAGAAATCACACAATCTCTGTTCCGTTACAGGTTTTAATAAACACTGAATATTGGGTGACAGGCATGTTTCAGAATGGACTGGCAGACCGGTTAGCAATCTCACAGTCATCCTTGAACCATTTCATGCTGTCTGCATGGGACAATATAATTGAGATTCTTTCCAGATATATCCAGTTTCCTTACAGTCAAGGTGAGTAAGTTGAAATCAAAAGGCAGTTTGCAGCGATTGCAGCTGATTGCACACATGTTGCGATAATGACACCATCACAGAACTTTTATTAGATTAATATACAATTAATGTGTAATGCTCTAGTGTGTCAAATAAATTTCACCAGGTGGCCCCGGTTCATCCCGCGGTTTGACAGGAGTTCAGTTAAGTGTAGCACATTACAAACAACTTGCATAATCATTGTTTCAAGTGATAGTGGGCACATCACCAGAGAAGACAAATGATAATGAAAAGGCACTCCTAAATGCGATTGGTGATAGAACTAATATATATATTATTAGTTATAAGTAATTACATGTTCTAACTTTGTAAGTCACCTTGAATATAGGTGTCTGCTAATAATAATAATAAAACCATTTATTCATTAAAATTTAGATAGGGGTGTTTGGACTTGTTGAGCAGCATAGTGCTGTACAGCCCCACAAAGGTTTGCCTCACTGTGATGGCTTGTGCAACAATGCAAAACATATGACGGACACATGTACTGCCTGTGCCTCCTGAGATAGATCAAGATGAGCACATGGATGACCCAGACCCTGTCCCTCATGATATAAATAGAATGGCATTTAAAAGATGTTTGGGTGTGGTGCATTGAATGTAAACTGACTTGTATACAGTTAGGTCCATAAATATTTGGACAGAGACAACTTTTTTCTAATTTTGGTTCTGTACATTACCACAATGAATTTTAAATGAAACAACTCAGATGCAGTTGAAGTGCAGACTTTCAGCTTTAATTCAGTGGGGTGAACAAAACGATTGTATAAAAATGTGAGGCAACTAAACCATTTTTTTAACACAATCCCTTCATTTCAGGGGCTCAAAAGTAATTGGACAAATTAAATAACTGGAAATAAAATGTTCATTTCTAATACTTGGTTGAAAAGTTGTCTCTGTCCAAATATTTATGGATCTACCGGTATATTGTATCATTGACACTTACTTGGCAAGTTACTTTATTTTTTTATAAGTGCAATAAGCATGCTCTTAAAATTTCATACATCTGCACATATAGTCAGTGTCGATTCACGCTGTGTACTGGTTGTGGTCTGGGCATTGCATGATGACATATTACTATAGCTTTTTCAACTCTGCTGCACACACTGTTAGTTTTTTATGTTATTTGCGACTCCCACAGAGAGACAATCGAAAAGAATAATTTTGTGGTACGTTACATTAGTCAGTAATACCTCAAGTTCAAATTCACGTATGTTTTGTTTTCTTCCTTTTTTTCCTCTGTTATCCAGGGTTTGTAGTAAAAGCATCACTCAGGAACATGGGCAAAGTTATATGGTGATTAGATCATGAATATTCAAAAATGGTGTTTTTATGCCATATATGGTTACTTTTTTCTAATTTTGGATCTGTACATTACCACAATGAATTTTAAATGAAACAACTCAGATGGTGGTAATGGGGAGTGGTTAAAAGCATGCACCATAGTGTTAAGCTGATTTGAGATTTATAAAGGAAAAAATGTGACGTTGCACATTGCTTACGTTTGGTTTTATAAATCTGATTTCTATTGGGCATTTGCCATTTTTGTCTTTTGAGTATGAGCAAAATTTACTATGAAATTGAAGCAAGAGGCCCTTGGTTCGTTAGTGGTTCATTAATTGCTATTGGTGATTGTTTCTTTATTACTCAGGTTTCTGTATTTCTTGCTTCTGTTTTTGTGACTAATGTTTACTGGATTAAAGATTGAACTTGTTTGTTTTTGATTGCCTTTTTAGGTAAATCCTTTTTGCCCTTTCTTTGACTTCTTGCCCCTGTTTATTTTTGGGACTTTCAAATAAATATCTTTATTTGCAAATATTCTTTATTTTAACAGATTCCCCATTTTGGGGCTTGCTCAGGCTGAAGCCAGCAGCTAGTAGTTAGGTGCTTGCTTATTTGGGGTGAGGTTATTTTGGACATGCCAGTGAAGATCCTGGCCTGCTTTTGTAATACTTTTTGGAGGCTCAACCTCTTTTTTTCAAGCCCCCAGTGGATCATGGTATATATTTCTATAGTAATGTGTACACTACAACTGTAAAATGTTGACATCAGTATATAAATAGACATCACATTATGGCATAAAAAATTCCAAACTTTTATACACCCAAAAGTATACTATTGGAAATTAATTCTCTGTAGTAAAAAAAACAAAAAAACACAAGATTCAACCATCTTCCAAAAAACCACAGAAAACCAAATAAAAATTAAAAGAAAATGCTAATCATAACAGCAAAACTTTAAAAGACAAAATCTATTTTTTTAAACAAAACAAACTTCTTATTAATATGTTTAATAAACTTTAAAACTGAGCTCTGTATCTACAATAACACCTATATGGTTTTTACTTCTAACTCAACTTGCAAACTTTTTCTACCGATACTAGTTGTCTTTTTTTTTACCACAGCCAAAAAATCCTGTTTTTTCTTGTTTAGTTCAAGCAAGTTACTGCTCATCAATTCTGTAATGCTAGTGAGACATTTATTCAGTTAAGTTAAGAGCCTCAGATTTCTGCTGGTACTATAGAAAGAGATATAGCTGTTTGTTGTCTGCATATAGCTATGGTACTTTATCTTACGTTTGATCTGGCCAACTGGAAAATGTAAGAGTAACAGAGGCCCTTGAATGGATCTCTGATGCACACCATACACAATATATTTTATTTTTCATGTTCAACCAAGACTTAATCTGCAGTAACCAACACTTATGAAGAACCTTGCTATGTACAATTGAAACCAGTTTAAAATACTGCCTGAAAGGCCAACACACTGTTTAAAGTAGGTATTGAGAATGCTGTGATCTATGGTATGAAAAGAAGCACTAAAATCTAAAAGAACAAATAATGATATACTATTTAGAACAGTATTTGGCCTTAAGTTGTTAACTACAAAATCGATGCAACATTACTGTAAAATGTAAACATTAGTTTCATCCAAATTTTTGGCTTGAAATGTGCAATAAACAAAGAGTGATGTACTGTATGTTTGGTATTTATACAACCAGAAACCAGAAATTAGAAGTAACTGCATTCCAGGATGGTTTCTGCCTTCTGTGAAATACTGGCAGGATATGTGGTGGCTTCCAGCAGCCCTAAAGTTGTATTAAACAAGGATCCATATATAGACATACATAAAACATATCCCTGCTGCTTATGGCTCCATTCTGGTTCAGTTCTCTCCCCTGCCATGCCCTGCCCTGCCCTAGACTCAGTTTGCACCTTTTCCCTGTGTCCATTTTGGTCTCCTTCTGGTACTTTGTGTTTTATTCCCACCTTTCACACACCTGCATGTTAGGCTGATTCAAGCCTCTAGATTGTCATAATATGATAGAGTGTGCTGTATAATGGACAAGTTTCTGGCTCAGAGTTGGTTTCAGCCCAGCACTCAGGATAGGCCTCATATGTCCTTACTAAGGGAGTTCAGAAAGTGAACAAATGTAGTAAATAACTGTAAATAAGATTTTGCAATATTGATTGATTAAACTCTTAATATACCAAGAGCATGCAATATGATCTGTTTCCCTTACTGTCCATTCACAACAAGAAAGAATGCAGATAGAGAGTGAGTGAAATCTCAATTAGGTAGGGTAATGAGCAGTACCTGGCCTGAGACCCTAAAAGTTCAAGGTTCAGTGTTTTTATTTAGTCATATTTACACAAGGAAACATGAAATTTGCCTTCTCAGCTGTATCCAATAACAGATAAAATTAAAAACACATACAAATAGGTAAAAAAAATTATACATATTTACATTTGAAAAAACAATTCTAATTCTAAAAGTTTGAGAATGACATTTTAGCTAAAACAGTTATATGATACATATGAAAAACTGTACAATCCTAAAATTTTAATTACCTACAATATTACTTATTAAAAAGCTGTATGGCACCAGGAGGAAAGGTAACTTCTGCATGCAATGGGTGTCTGTCTTCAGCTGCAATGATTTCCAGTACCTTCAGCATTGCCCTCTGACACACACTACTATTGCCATAAATTTGGCTACAGTTTGGTAATCTGCTGGAACTTTTTAAATGTTGATTTCTCAGACTGCTAAAAAAATTCAATGAAACTGAAAGTGTTATGAATAGGGGTCCCACAGCACGTACGTCACAAAAGCACTTCCAAAAATACCCATTAGGGGTGGGAATCCTGTGAAAAAACCCAGCTACATATAAAATGACAACATAGAATTATATAAAATAGAAGATGTATTATCACAAAAATGATAAGCATGTACATGAGGCTCCATAGAGCAGGGGCTCCCAAACTTTTGGACGTCAAGTACCACCCGAGGTTAAATGAGTTGTGTTGCGTACCACCCGCACCTTGTTGAAAGGGAGGGAGAGCTGTAAGGGAGGGGGAGTTTGGGTCTTAACCGCCCCGAAATCTGAATAAAAGTTAAAGAATTGGAAGAAATTATGCATAAAATTAATGAAAAAATTTGTGCATGTACATAAATTGATAAATTCCACCCCAAAACTAAATCCTGCCTTCGGCCTGTATGTGACGCAGTTACTGAAGACGAAATGGTATCAGCTTTGTGCTTAGATCTAGTGACTACGATGCGATATAGCAGCAGTGCACGTATAACAACAAACGCGAGCGGTTTCTGTGAGGCAGAGTTACCGAAGACTAAATAGTGTCGACGTTGTGCTTTCATCTAGTGACCAGAAGCTCAAACAGTGAAGAAGTAGAAGTTGACTTCCGCGAAACGGAATTATGGTAGCGTTAAATGAACTAAATACTGATTCGAATAATAGGTTTTATTTATTCAGATGACTAAATTTCACACCACACTAAATTTGGGAATCCATGTATTATTGTATTTAAACAGTTTCGTTGGTTTTTGTTCACAACAGGCTTGTCATAAAGGGTTTTGCACAGATAAATTAAATTTCAGGGACCGCGATGCGTACCACCTGAAAAGGCTCCACGTACCACAGTTTGGGAACCGCTGCCATAGAGCACACAAGGCAGAAATGAGTTCTCAGCAAGGACAAGCAACAATACACAATCCACTGCAAATTAAAAAAAAGCAGAGGAAAATGGTCAGAAATTTAGACAGAATCATGAAAATACTTTAGAAAATAAGACAATTACCAGCTTCCTATAGTATTCAGAATGAACTGCCAGGAAATGTGGAAGACTCTCTGGATATATAGGGTGGAGGGCAGTTCCTGGCAGTGATTGGTAGGTGGCCCTGCATCTTGGGGGACCACCCACAAAACACATGGAACAAAAAAAAAATCAATAATAAAGAAAGATGCAGCAGTCAACATAAATAAAAAAATCAATGAACAAAAGAGACCTAACACCTAAATTAGATATAATAGAAGGTAATGACAGACTGGATCACATTGGGATAAAAAGACATGAGGTATATGTTCACTTTTAATTTTCTGAGTTTATGGTGGATAAATAAGTATTGATTGCATTTAGAATAGATATTTTTGTGTTAATATTCCAATTTAGATTATTATCTAGGTAAGCTTCTAAGTTTTTATGTTTGCTCACTATTTAAACTTCTCCTAAAAAATAAGTGGTTAGCATGCAGATTTTTATCTCTTAAAATCAGTTATAATTTCTTTAGTTTCTCAATATTCAGAGAAAGATAGTTCTTATTGTGCCAAATGAACAAATTGCCAACTTGGTTGAAGAAGTGGCCTTCATCTTGCCCAGACATGCATCCTATTGCCATACTGCCATACTATTCATCGACATATTTGATAATGGAAAAATGGTCATTATTTCTGTCAAGAAAAGAGTAGTTATGATGTAACATAACCAACAGAGTATCTTCTAAACATCTGTTTGTTCAGTAAGCATATTGATGGACTAGGACTTAGTCCTAGCATTTTAAAGGAGAGGACTTATCCTACCATACAGTTTAAGTTTTCCCAAATTGTTCAACTGGACTTGAGTTAAAGTTAAAAGCTCCCAGCAAGATGTGATTGAGAATAAAACTCTACTAGGATAGGATGAAGGGCAATCAGTATTCACCCCCTACATTCCCTTAATAACATCAAATTATTATTACCATTTAAATGCCACCAGTTCCCTGTATGCATCTAACTTTTAGAAAGGTTTAGGATCAGACTCTGAGAACAGCAGGCATCAAATCATTCTGAAGGTCTATCCTTCATAGCCAGCTTCACCAAGTTGGATCAACAGTACGGACATGTGTTGTTGTGTACCTACTGTAACTAAAATGTAAGGAAACATAGTAGTAATATGCACTACCTGATACAGCACATTCTTCTATGATATGGACCAATGTTTTAGTTGTTTTGAGTATTTAAGTTGTATATCAGTTTCAAGGGTAACTTTAAGACACTGGATTGTGTATACGCATACATTACATCTTCATGGGATGTATTCCTATAGTTCATTGTAAAAATGGAATTAACATTTTTTTTTTAATATTTATAGTTTAAGTTTTAAATGGTATAGGTATTTATAAAAACCTGTAATGTAATGTAAAGATTGGATACATCAGCTAGTAGTACAATTTTAATGAAATGCACAGGAGGGGAGAGAAAAATAAAACAACTAAAAAGATCATAGATACAGACTGACACATTAGCTGTCATAGAATATTATTACTGTGACCCTTGACCTCCCTCAGCTGTAGAAGCTAGATTTAGATTAATGGTGAAATTGAGACAACATGACAAAAATTGATTCTTCACATTAAAGAAGTGATTGTGTAGCTTTTCGGTGACAAAGATTTTGTGTAACCCAGTAATACTATGTCACTAACACAGCAATTAGAGGCCTGGAATTTGTGCCCAGGTTTTAGAGTTGCAGGGAACCCATATTATAATAAATTGTGTGTATGGCTGATAAAATATCATCACTGATAAGGAAGCAATTGAAATGTGTCTCTTTATCAAAGAAAATCCACTTACTACAAAGAAGTGCCTAAAATTATTAAATTCTCTTCACAATAACCTGTTTGTTATTTAAATCCATATAGTGAATTGTTTGGCAGATGTTTTCAGTTTGTATAATTTGTGACTCCACAATAATTATGAGTGTTATGGGGTTTAACAGCTTTAGTATTCAAAAGGGAAGCACAAGCAATCATGATTAAATAGTCTAGTCATTCAGAAATGGAAATGTTAACTGACACCGTATGTTCTTGTGTACTGTTTTCCTCCTACAGAAGGTCTAATACAGCTCATTTTCTGGGTTTTTTGTTCAGGTGGAGCTTACCACTAGACATCTTTATAGGAAGCAGCATTCAATACCAGGATACATCCCAGATTTCTAAATAAATAGGTTTACAGTTGGAGCAGAGGCAGGTTAATTGGCTTGCTTTAGGACTACAGAAGAGGTTAGTACTAGGAGATGAACTGCAAGCTCAAGATGTGTAGTTCAACACCGTAGCATATATGCTACATTGTTAATCCTTTATTTTAAAGTTTAATGTTCACTTTACATTTTGATATAGAAGTGCTACTGTAAAATCATACCATGAAAAGCAAGGGTCCTTGATCAGTCTTAATGAGGATAGCAACTTAAAACTATATATGAGTTATGAAAGGTTTTATCAGTAACATCATGTAAGGTTAATTGGTGAAATAGAGGGGCTTTGCTGATGATAGTTATAGTAATATCTATTGCATTCTGACAGAGGAGATAAAGAGGGAAGTTGATCAATAATTTTCAGTACACAGAATGTTCTATATCGTTTGGCCCTAGTGTTTGTATTCTGAGGTGCATAAGATAAAGGAAAAAGAGACAACGAAGACTTCTATATCTCAATGCCATGTAATGTAGCAAGCACAGACTTCAAAATTTGACCTAGAACTACAATTAGTTGCCCTAGGGCTTTAATTTGTATTCTAGTCTTCTTTGAAAAATGCTTTCTGGGATTGTGTTGTGTAAGTAGGCACTATATAAGATAGAGTATACCTAATTAATTGATCTGGGCAGTATGGGTGAGACCAAAAAAATGCAAAAATCCACCGGTGACCAGATTTTGTCTGATTTTTTTTTTGTCATTTTTGAGAAATAATTAAAAAATACATATTAATCGAAAAATCATTTTAATTGACGTTTAGATCAAAAGATGTAATATTTATGCTTTTACGTCTTTTACAGTAATTTATATGAAATACATAATTAAATAACATAAAGAATGAGCACTTATCTGCAGTAAAATGAATTGTGGTGGATATGCTGCTCTAAACTCTCCAACTGAAACATTTTTAAATTTTTCCCCATTTCCACGGTTATACTTTATGATCAACAAAAAGTAAAAGAAATATTTAATAAACAAAGTGAGATGTAATTGAGGCAGATACAGTGGGATGTATAAAAAATGTGATTGTGATTTAAATTTACTTCTAAAGAGGCTGACAGTGAGAAAGTTTGCTTTTTATTTTTTACTTTTCAGTTAACAGTTAAATAACATTACTTTTAAACTTGATACTGTTTTTTTTTTTTAATGTAAGCAGCATGTACATAATAAACCTCTTTCAACATCTTTGAAATAATCTGTAGAAATTTTCTAATCTGAGAGATCTATACTCAAACTAAGAAATAAATTAGGAAGACTACTCTGACCTACTGTACAAAACCTTACACAATTTTTATGTTAATAGCAAACGTTTTCCCAAAGTCTTGGAGCTTAATTTCACTCTCTCCCATCCTCATTATCTAAAAGTGCTAAAGCCATCTCTTATTAACTTTACTTACCATTATTTCAGATATCAGAGCTGTGCTGTTTGAAGGTTTGTATTCCCGGTAGGGCTGACTATGGCAAACTGGTTTAAAAGGAGAGAACAGACAAAACAAATTCATAAATCAGTTCTCATAATGGTTAATCCAAAATAGAGCCAGTGTGGGCTTTTTGGCCAAGATACCCATACAGAATGGTCAGAAAGAAGATATGTGGAGATATTGAGTAGATCTGGAAATTAGCTTTTAGGAAGTGAATTGCCACTTCATTGGTAATAAAGGAGCCACAGCTTGGGTAGTGGGCAATGTGCTTGAGTGAAGTTGCAGTAATTTTTAATGGTGAATTTAAAAGTAGCCATAATGTAGCTGGCATAGAGTGAAAACTTTGACTATTTTTTACATACAAGCACCAGACAACTACGTTGTTTTTAATATTCAGTCTTAAGATAGCTGCAACACCATCTATTACTTTCAAAGATATGAAATAGCAGGAATGCTTGCTGGGCTGTGACTGTGAGTAACAGCAATGATCTTTGTGAGCTATATATTGTGATCCTGCCACTTCAAAGTCTCCAAAAGGGATTAAATCTTCAGATAATATACAAAATAAATAAATAGTCGGACCTTAAACTGAAATTGGATTTTCTTAAACCATTGTTCCCTTCCTAGCCAATCAAAATGAGTCCGCCCATCAGTCTACAGACATCTGTCCAGGTCACCAACTTTAAACTTAGGTAAGGTTATTTTTTGCTTGCACATCTTCATAAAGCTGTGCAGGCTAAAAACAAATTGGACACTCACAGACTGCCTGCAGGTAATTGGTGCACTGCAAATTAAATACTGTACTAAATTTTCAACTGACAAAACTGCTTTTATTGAGAATGACTTATGCTTACAGTGGCAATCACAGCCCCACGTTTCTTTAACAAAAGCTGTTGTTCATGTCAGTTGTGTTTGGGGCTCAGCCACCTATCTTCCACTGAAGATTTTGCAGTCACATTGTGTGCACCATTTGTTTTTGATAAAAAAATGGCTCCTTAAAAGCAATTAAGTGGTCAAAGCAATCCCTCAGAGGCTAAGAGGAGCATAAAGCTCTATTTTTCCACGAAATCTCTGGAGATAATTTAAAAGTATAAGGGAGTATGTGCATAGGTTATATGCAAATACCATGCCATACCATTAGAGAATCCACAGATTTTGGCATCCACAGGGGGTCCTGGCACCAATAACCCATAGATACACAGGACCATACTATAACACAAAAATGCAAAATAATTATTAAATCACCACAGTACATAATGCACAGAAAGAACAAAACCAAAAACAGGATTAATAACATAATATGCAAAATGATATTTGAAAAGCAACAAAAAGATTAACTAAAAAAAACTTACTTGAGCCATTAATGTGCATTTCTAAATTTCTGTGCTAGTTTTGGATTGTAAGTAATAAATTCCATTTGTTGACAGTAGGAACAACTTATGTAGCCAAGTCTAAAGGTGTTTTTACACTTGGTTCATGTAGAGCAGTTGTTTCAATCCTTAAATAGAGTTTCCTAGATGTAACATGTCCTTTCTGTGGCATGCAAAGTAGTATATCATTTTCTTGTATTCTTCTAGTTACCAGATTATAGGTATTCTGCTCACAAAGCTAATTTCATAAACAAACCACATAATTATTGCAAATATGGCAGTTCACAAATGTAGCTGCTGTGGTCCATCCATGTTGTTTTTTTCCTTGAAGAAAATTAAGTAGTTTCTGCCCAATGAAAGAAGTCCATTACACGTCCATAGGGTGCTACTTGCTTTGTTGTGGTTCACTTCAAAGTTTGTTTGCTTTGTGAAACGCAACTAAACTTACTGGAGATTGAAGCAAAATAACTGATTATCTCCTGATTTGGTCCAATGCAAACATAATATGAGTATAAATATGGCTATAAAGTGTGGGGTGAAATAAACAAACCCAAAAGTTGTGGTCTTTATGGTAAGACCTCCTTTATTAGTCACTCTTTCAGGTTTATCTTCCACCAACTGTATTTCTAAAACATTGCCAGCCCAGCAAACCTACAGTAAATGTGCCTCCTGTTTATTTTTATTCTGTCTCTGATATTAAATGGGGAATTAAGTTGGGCAATTAGCGTTTAGGGAGTTTTCTCTTATACCATGCATCTTCCTTATAATTCATTATCTGTGTTAGCCCTAGAATACACATTTTGGCCTCGAAAATTTATTTCACATTTTCATTCACAATTATTTCTGTTTAAAATCAAGAATACTATAGATGTATTTTAGTACTCCTGGGCTGTGGGGATAGCATAGAAAATGATGTTGGATTAAACTCACTGTCATTCATTATCTGTGTTATTTCTGTTGAGATTGTGGCTGAGACACCCACAACAAGCCTATGGAGAGTTCTCCCATTAACCAGCTAGCAGTCTATTATGAATTCCTTTGATAAAAAGACGCCACAGGGAAAACTAGTAGCATCTCCAAATTGTTAAACAATGTGGATATAATGGGCTAACAGTTAAGAAGAATAACCAAAAAGGCAATAAGTGGGGAGAGCATGTTTAAAAAGGAATACCCAAAAGTTAAAACTTGTCATAATTTTCTGACTTTGTATGTTAGTTTTGTTATGATTGATTTTTTTTAATGTTATTCATTTATTATGTTTTATGACATCATTGAGGTGAAATTTTGGTATGAATTTCTCTTGTGACTATGCCACTTCAGGTTATTTTGTGGTCAATGCATGGGCACTGTCATGTTGTTAGAGGAAAGGTTTGTTCTTGTGATTGGACACCAGAATGCCTGTGTATCATCACATTTAAGGTACGTAAACTGATGGTGTGGACTGCATGGTGTCCAACTCTTTTTGAAAAAGACCTTATGACAGTTGTTAATGATGTCAGAAGTTAGTTGAAAGATTTTCTTAGTTATAGTTAGAGCTCTTAATTTGCTCTTTTGACAGACACATTTTGTTGAATGTTTTGATTTTGTTTAGTGGCTTGTTTTGGAGATTGAAACAGCTACTTTTAACCTTCCCTGCTCCACTTTACTGGCTATTCATTTAATTGTTCTGTGTCTCTTTATCTCCTGGTCTTACTGCCCTTTCCTAAATCTTAGACAGGGTATTTCTCAATTTTTTAGCCACAATAAAAACAAAAAGTAATCCAAACTCAACACCAGAAACAAAATTTAATTCCTAAATAAGCTGTTTAGTCATTCCCTAATTGGGCTAAATCTTGCAATCCACAGTATTTTATGGCGGCGGCGTGGTCTTGTCACAGGTTGAGATTAAGAAAATACAGTGTAAAATTGTAAAAAAATAATGATGAAAATAAACATATAAAAAAAGAGTGATAACACTTTTATATACAAAAATATCTGCAATGGGTTTCTGATAATATCTAGGAATCCAAAGGTAGGATAGTATGACAGTTTAACAATAAGTCTTCTTCTTCCTTCGGCTGCTCCCGTTAGGGGTTGCCACAGCGGATCATCTTCTTCCATATCTTTCTGTTCTCTGCATCTTGTTCTGTTACTTTTATTAATTTCAGAGACCTTTTCCAACATTCAGACTTTAGGAAGTGAACAGGAAAAGCTAGTCTTTCTCCCTAAATTTGTCTTGTAAAGTTAAGAATGTCTTTCTGTTGTGTCTCTAACCCAACTCAAATCACAGAGCACATCCTGGTATGCAAAAAAGAAGAGGGATTGTATCCCAGTTCTTCCCATCCACTTCAGATCTTTATATCTTAAGGCTTTGTTAAAACACTCAATAAGCATATCATTTTATGCGATATTTTTGAGAAATCTGCAGATACTATTTTGTATTATCCACTACTATATGAATGTAGTTTTAATCCCTACAAGTTTGTTAAGTGGCCCCGCATAATGTAAAGATCCATTTCGAGATGAGTTAAAGTCTAGTGTTACAATATCATTCTAAAGTTATTTGCATGAGACATGATAAACCGCATCTAAAGATTCATGAACAGATCACTATGGAGCATGCTCATGCTAACAATCATTAGGTCCATATTAGTCTTGCCAATTTGGAATTGGAATAATAAAGTATGGTGCCTGAAGGAAAAGCCATGGAGATGTGGGGAAACATGCAATCTTTACTCAGACAGTCATTGGGCCAGGACACTGTTGTTATTAAACAGCAGCACTAACCTCTGTAACAATGAACAACTGTTAAAAGTGCTTAATTAACAAAAAGAATTGTAGCTGTGTTTCTCCAATTTTGCTAGAATTCTGCAGCCATATTAAGGGTTCATGTATTGAGTATGAAACATATACAAAAAAATTCAGTAGGCCAATATCTTCCTTTTCAAAACTTTAGTGAAATTATAAGTAGAAACAGTTCAAAAACAATTAAGGAAAAATTGATAATATGCAAAAAAGTAACTTCTTGCTTATGGTGCTTCTGTTTTAGGCTTACGTGTCTTAGTTAGAGAGACATGGTGGTGCAGTGGTAATGCTGCTGCCTCACAGTAAGGACACTGGAGTTCATATCCTGGGTGATCCCATTGTGGAGTTTGCATGTTTTCCACATGTCCACATAAATTTCCTCCAGGTGTTCCAGTTTCCTCCCACAGTCTAAAGACATGCAGATTAGGTGAATTGGCATCACTGAATTGGCCCAGTATACTGTATGTGTTGGCCCTGCAGTGGACTGGCACCATGTCCAGGGACTGTGCCTGCCATGTGCTCTGTGAGTGTTGGGATAGGCTCCAGTTGTCCCATGACCCTGCCCTGGATAAGCAGGTTAGGAAGATGGATGTATATCTTAGTTACAGACAAGTGTACGTGTTTCTACATACATAAAACATGCTGTATAACTCTATGCCTTTCCATTTGCAAATTATTTATCTTTCCAGCTGAGCTTACTCTTCTGTTACATCAGCTTTTTACCAAAGTGTTAGTAATGGTTCATCAACTAGTTAGCTCATGGGGAATAAAAGAGATTCTTCTTTTATCTATATAGCAATATATAACAAACATTTTATTCTAGTTAATCATGTGAATTTAACATTAACTGGCAGTGACAATGAAGAATTAAGTAAATCTTTTGGTTTATAACAATAGTAATGATAATAATTATTAATTACATTTATATAATGCTTTTCTTATTATGTTTCATAATTGATTGTAAATGTTTACATTAAAATTAAATTGTAAGATAAATAATGAAAACAGTTTTTGTAATATGGCATTATATATTTTCCTCTCATATTGTCTTTCTTTTGTATTATTCCCTTTAATTTTATGAAAACCTTTTATTTATGAATGTACTATGTCAGTCTCATATATAAAGGAGCAAAAGAATCAATAAAGAGTTAGTACCAATCTAAACTGAACCTGGAAAAATTCCCAGCAGTTTCAAGAGAATATAAATCTGTTGTAGCTGTGGGAGGTGATAAAGAGACCATTCACCTATATTATTTTGGAGCTGTTTAGAATTTTCTGGGTTGCTGCAAAATAGTGTTGAGTTAAAGATTGAAGCACAAATTAAATGTCTCTGAAATGTAAGATGTCAGTTGCTTTATAAGGTTAATAATTAAAAATCTATGTAATTTGAGGTGACAGCAATAACTTAAAGGCACTGAACAAAATGTTTTTACACCCACGGAAATTTTTCATAGAAGATAATTTAAGGTTAAACTGGTAAAGCTGTTACTTTTGTTAAATAAAGCTTTGCAACGAGATTAAAAAACATTAGGGCCCTTGACCTCGAATTGAGGATTACACTGTTTCTTGTGAACAATTACAGTATATGTAGGTTGCTCCAAAGTTGGAAATAAAAATTATTTATTTGTGAATTTATTGTATTATTTGTAGGTTGCACATTGTTTAATATTGCTGTATTATAGTTCCACAGGCCTACATTTGAATTTTATCCCGATCACCATCTACGTGGCGTTTGTATGTTAGGTTAACCCAAAATTGTCCACATCAATGAATGTATGTGTATATGTGTGTGTGACCTGATCTGGACAGCTACCCTGCTCAGGGTTGCCTCTCACCTTGTGCCCAGTGCTGCTGGAATAGGCTTTTGTCCTCAACAGCAGAATTACATTAACTTGAAAGTGTGTTGTATGGATGTTAGTAAGGTCTAACTATATATTTACTGTAGCTGGCTTTCCCTTGAATTCAATACGTAATCATTTTTGGAATCACAAAATTTGGTACATATCATCTATTTATATGTGGCACTGTTGTTAACGCTACTGCCTTATGGATCCAGCATCCTTTGTTAGCATCTCTCTTTGTCTGTGTGGGTTTTCCTCCAATATCACCAAAGATGTGCATGTTAAATGAATTGATGTCTAAAGTCAGTGTGCAGTTGAGTGGTGCCTATAACAGACTGACATTCTGTCCAGATCTAATTGCTTCCTTGCACATGATACTGCTGGGATAGGCTCCAGCTTTGAGAGTGTTATGCTAATGATTTCTATTTATATCTCTCCCCATTGCTAACAAGAATATTATATTTTTAATTGCCTCAAACGATACTGAGTGAAGTGATGAATACAGTTATCCTTCAGCTTGCTACTAAAGGCAGAAATTACCCAGTTGTCATTCTTTGATTGGTTGCATATTTGTTACATTAGGGTAGTTTTAATGGCTTCTGTGAAGTGAAAGCAGTGTGAATTAAAGTTTATTTCTGTTGCTATTGTGACCCAAAAAACTTTGAAATTGCAGCTTTTGAAAATTCAAGCCAAATATTAGAAGCAGGAAATGACATTAATTTATATTCCTGTGATTCTGTAGTGAAGGTCTGCTTATGATCTCAAATAAATTACAATAAGAATGAACATCACAAGTTCCACTGCATTTTCTTTCACTCTTGGGCAGTCAAACTGCTTTAGTGAACTTGTTTCTTTTTTTTTTTTTTTTTAGATCTAATGTATATTCCTTCCACTGTCAATCACAGTTATCATGCTTTTATAAGACACACATTTCCACATGTTGGGTAATGTCTGGTAATTAGATTCATTAAATATATATATTGTGACAGAACAGTGGTGCAAAGGTTAATGCTCCTGCCTGACAGCGCCAGGGACTGTGTCTGAATCCTAACCCATTTAATGTCTTTGTGGAGTCTACATTTAGGCCCATGCTGGCGTACATTTTCTTCAAAGTACTTTGGTTTCCCTATTCTATCCAAAACAAATTTCTGATATGCTGGTTTAACTGATGACTGTAAACTGGACAGCATGAGTTTGGGTATGTGAAGGGGTTGTTTGCCTGCCTATGGTAAAGTCATCCCTGATGGAGGATCGCAGGAATCATGGGAAAGAGGGGTACTTTCATCGGATTGGCTGGCCAAGCACTGTTTTAGCCATGGAATGGCCAAATGGGGGAGGCAGCTTGATGGATGAGGTCTCCAGGACTCTAAAAATATCCAAATTTTATTATGTGATATCATCTACTGTTAAATTCTGCTCCGTACTTCTAAAATTTTTATTTTTATGCTGTATTAAGGATTTGTTCTGTTCTGTGTATTGTATTGTATTGACCCCCTTCTTTTGACACCCACTGCACGCCCAACCTACCTGGAAAGGGGTCTCTCTTTGAACTGCCTTTCCCAAGGTTTCTTCCATTTTTCCCTACAAGGTTTTTTGGGAGTTTTTCCTTGTCTTCTCAGAGAGTCAAGGCTGGGGGGCTGTCAAGAGGCAGGGCCTGTTAAAGCCCATTGCAGCACTTCCTGTTTGATTTTGGGCTATACAAAAATAAATTATATTGTATTGTATTGTGAGGGGGATACCTTATCTAAAAGTTCTTACTGCTGGGGAAGGAACTCACTGAATCTTCCCTAAAATTGGATTAAATGAGTTTAGAAAATGGATGAATTGATAAAATAAATTACATATACTAAATGAAAACAAGACAGAGATTGGGTTTATTTTTCTCAGATCTGATGAAAAATACTGTACAAAGGGAAAATGAATTATTCCAACCATTTTAGTACATGAGGACATCAATGTGGCCTCACACGGATCAGAGAAACACACAGACTACCCAACCACCAGCACCCGCTCAGCTTGTAAAGCCTAAATGCAAATAGGATGAGGCAAATGGCCAGAACAGATGGCAATTTATATCACAGTAATGAAGCTGGGAGACTGGCTGCAGTACAGCAGATACTGGAGGGAAAACATCTCAGGTGTTAAATAATAATGAGGACTCAGAGGGGAGAAAATGCATTTCATGCCATACAAGAGAATCTTCTAAGAAAGAATGCAGGAATTTAAAAGCTTTAAAGCAGTTTAGTTTCACTGTGTGTTTCTCTTTAACTTTTCATGCTGTTTTATTCTGTATATTGACAATTCTGTAGGAGTCGAAATAAACAGAATGTAATACTAAAATGGTAAAGCAAATTTTAAATTTTTTGCGTTAGCTTTATGTTGGGATGACTTTTATACAATTCCTGCATGCTTCACTTATAGTAAACTTTGAATGAAAGGTGTTCTGAAAGTCCCATACAAATCAAAATAGTGATTAGAAAACTCAGTTAGGTGGAAAACTTCTAGAGGAAGGGTTCCCAAAGTGGTTGATATCGACCCCCTGGCGTCGATTTGAACTTTCTAGGGGTCGATAGTTTCAATAAAAAAATTGGGGGGTCAACAACAGCAAAAATAGACTCCCTTACTACTGCTATTTGTTTGTTACTTCAAAATATCTATGATTCCAATAGGTACCTAATTAAGAAGTAAAATAATTCAAAAAACACTTTTGTGATAAAAACACATTACATACCAAACTTGCGAACAAAAAGGTAAAATGTGTCATTAAAAGAGTCACACGTAAGAATGCATGAAAATACATGTAACACAAACATACAGTATCTGTGCATTGTCTTATCGAATGTATCAAAGCAAGTGCGGACATGAAAAACCGTTGCATTTCCGCTCTTGCTTGTGGTGGGACGAGACGACGGATATTCCATATTAGCAGAATCTATCAGTCTTGTAAGGTCATGCTTTCATAAAACACTATAAATTGGTTCATTTGATGTGACATGTACTTATTTGTAATTTGAACTTTGAATATAATTATTTATTAAGGAGCAGTACTACGAAAAAGAAAATTGGAGGACATAGTTTATTTATTCGAGTAAGAACAAAAATCTTCTGTTTCAAGTAAGTACATACTTTATTGTTTTTTTTTTTGTTTTTTTTTAATCACAGGGGCTGTCGAAATTGTTTGTTAATAAAAGTTTGTATTTCTTCAGATAATAATATGACTGAACCAAAAAAGAAATGCAGACAGTACAGCTTGGACTATTTGTACTTATTTTGAATTTACATATTTATTTCATAAATGTCAAAAATGTAAAAAAAAAAATTTTATGCTTAATGCTTAAATTTTCATTAGTGCAGGTTTCGATATTAAATGTTGCACAAGATAATGCCATATTCTGTAGCCATTTTATCTTTTTAAATCATAATTACAAGTGATTAAAATCTGATATCTAGTGAAATATTTAATATTGAGTACTGTACAAATGTATTAATTTGAGTAAGTAAAGTAAATGACTAGGGGGTCGACGGTTTTAAAAGTTTTTGGTAAAGGGGTCGGCGGCCGAAAAAAGTTTGGGAACTCTTGTTCTAGAGCCATTTCAAGACAAGCAAATTCTTCTGATCCTCCCAGCTGCAACATTCTCGGGATCTGCAGTACTAGTTTGGTAAGAAGTGACCCAGTTTTAATCTCTTCCTTCTGTAAAAATCACCTCGACTTCATCCTGGGAAGATAGCCAGCAGATCTTCCAGAAAATTTCCCCTTTGATTGACAATAATCCAGGATTTATTTCCTGTGCTTTGCATTCTTTCAATTCAATTCTGTTTATTCTTCCACAACACACCTCCTGCTATGTAGTCTTGGAGTTTGGTACATATTTACAGGTATTCAGATATGACAAAGTTAAAATAAAACATCATGCATTATAATGGGTTTCACAATGGATATATGAATGACGGTTTTGCATCTTTCCAGAATACTTAAATAATATAAACAAATGGAAATCTGAAGTAAATTACAGTAACATAAGGCCCTCATGACCCTCTTTATATATCTCCATTTTAGAAGATGTATACCTGCTGTAGACTTCCTATACTTCCTATACTTTAGAGCAGGCAGATATTTGCTTGCATAAGCCAATTTTTAATACACACTTAGAAATGAACTCTTAACCTGTTTGGAATCTTCAAAATCTCCAGAGATGATCATTGTCTATTCTAATTTTTTTTATAGAATGCCACATAAAAGATTTTCTCAGAGGACATATTTCCAATAGGTGACATTAAAGCAGCAGTTACCATATATAGAGAGAAATCAGGTGACTATGGAGGCCATTTGAGTACAGTGAACTCATTGTTATGTTCATGAAACCAGTTTGAGATGATTTGAGCCTTGTGACATGGCGCGTTATCCTGCTGGAAGTAGCCATCAGAAAATGGGTACATTACAGTCATAAAGGGATGGACATGGTCAGCAACAATACTCAGGTAGGCTTGTGGCATTTAAATAGTGTTCTGTTGTACTAAGGGGCCCAAAGTATGCTAAGAAAATATCCCCTACACCATTACACTACCTTCACCACCAGCTTGAACCGTTGATACAAGACAGGATAAATCCACACTTTTATGTTGTTGACCCTACCATCTGAATGTTGCAACAGAAATCGAGACTCATCAGATCAGGCAACATTTTTCCAACTTTCTATTGTCCAATTTTGGTGAGCCCGTTTGAATTATAGCCTTAACTGCCTGTTCTTACCTGACAGAAATGGTATCCTGTGTGGTCTCCTGTTGCTATAGCCCATCTGCTTCAAGGTTCGATGTCTTGTGTGTTCAGAGATACTCTTCTGCAAACATTGATTGTAACTACTGGTTATTTGAGTTACTGTTGCCTTCCTATCAGCTCAACCCAGTCTTGCTATTCTCCTCTGACCTCTGGAAATCAACAAGGCATTTTTGCCCAGAGAACTGCCACTCACTGGATATTTTCCATTTTTTGGGCCGTTCTCTGTAAACCCCAGAGATGGTTTTGTGTGAAAACCCCAGTAGATCAGCAGTTTCTTAAATACTCTTGACCAAGTGACTTTGAACAACCATGCCATGTTCAAAGTCACTTAACACTAGATGCAGAGCATCCAGACCCAAACCCAGAACCTTTTGATTATAAGGCATCAGTTCTTACCTCTGCACCAAACAAGAAGACATATCAAGTTTCTGTCAATTGACATATGAGCTTAGGTTTTTAACTCATTAACAGCAAAATGTAAATTAATGATTTTTTTTTTACTTTGGTTATATTCTTGAATAAAAACACGTGTTTATTTGATATTTGGACTAAAGTCTTCATTATACACTTCACATCATTATTAGTATAACATGAAAAGAGTTTCTGTTTTAGGTATGTGTTCAGCATTTCTAGACTCACATTTTCTTTCATCCTACACTTAAAAAGATCGTTGTAGACACAGAACACACATGAAATGTATGTATTCCAAATAACGATATATTATTTACCCTGTACAACTCCAGGCACCTCACACCCACACCTCAGCTTCTCACCAAGCTTCTTGCTGGTGGTCCTTTGACAGCTCTTTGATCTTGCCCATCTTGCCCATCTTTGATCTTGGTGGTGGAGAGGTTGGAATGGAAGAAATTGATTCTCTGGTCAGGTGTGCTTTATACACATAACAAGCTGAGATCAGGAGTATCTGTAATTGATTGATTGATTCTGGCCCACATCCAATCTGTGGGAGCCAGAATTCTGTCTGGGGTGTAGGGGATCAAATATTTATTTCTCTCAATGACATGCAAATTAATTTATAACTTTCATGTAATGTGTTTTTTCTGGATTTTTGGTTGATATTCTGTCTCTCTCCATTAAAATGAAACTACCAT
>JANRMT010062832.1:7475293-7503345 GCA_026402145.1 Polypterus bichir lapradei | reverse complement strand
CTGACTTTCAACTGTTTTTACTTTCAGTAGACTTAATGTGTAAATATTTATATGAACACTAAAAGAGTCAACACCATAAGACATAAACTAAAAATGTTTCACAATGTGTCCCTGAATGAAGGGAGGCTCAAAATCAAAAGTACCAGTCAGTATCTGGTGTGGCCACCAGCTGCTTGAAGTACTGCAGTGCATCTCCTCCTCATGGACTGGACCAGATTTGTCAGTTCTTGCTGTGAGATGTTACCCCACTCTTCCACCAAGGCACCTGCAAGTTCCTGGACATTTCTGGGGGGAATGGCCCTAGCCCTCACCCTGCGATCCAACAGGTCCCAGACGTGCTCAATGGGATTGAGATCTGGGCTCTTCGCTGGCCATGGCAGAACACTGACATTGCTGTCATGCAGAAACTCACGCACTTTTTGCCACTCCTGTCTGGTCCAGCGAAGGTGGGTTTGTGCCCATAGGCGGCGTTGTTGCTGGTGATGTCTGGTAAGGACCTGCCTTACAACAGGCCTGCAAGCCCTCAGTCCAGCCTCTCTCAGCCTATTGCGGACAGTCTGAGCACTGATGGAGGGATTGTGTGTTCCTGGTGTGACTCGGGCAGTTGTTGTGGCCATCCTGTACCTGTCACGCAGGTGTGATATTCGGATGTACCGATCCTGTGCAGGTGTTGTTACACGTGGTCTTCCACTGCGAGGATGATCAGCTGTCCTTCCTGTCTCCCTGTAGCGCTGTCTTAGGCGTCTCACAGTGTGGATATGGCAATTTATTGCCCTAGCCACATCAGCAGTCCTCATGCCTCCCTGCAGCATGCCTAATGCACGTTCACGCAGATGAGCAGGGACCCTGGGCATCTTTCTTTGGGTGTTTTTCACAGTCGGTAGACAAGTCTCTTTAGTGTCCTGCGTTTTTAGAACTGTGACCTTAAATGCTTACTTTCTGTAAGCTGTTAAGGTCTTAACGACCATTCCACAGGTGCATGTTAATTAATTGATTATGGTTAATTGAACATGCATGGAAAACATTGTTTAAACAATTTACAATGAAGATCTGTAAAGTTATTTGGATTTTTAAAACATTATTGTTGAAATACACAGTCCTGAAAAAGGGGCGTTTCTTTTTTTGCTGAGTATATATATCTATACAGTACTAATAAAAGGCAAAGCCCTCACTGACTGACTGACTGACTGACTGACTCATCACTAATTCTCCAACTTCCTATGTAGGTAGAAGACTGAAATTTGGCAGGCTTATTCCTTACAGCTTACTTACAAAAGTTAATCAGGTTTCATTTCGAAATTCTACACGTAACGGTCATAACAGTCGACAACGTCCGCCATGTTGAACCTTCTTATTTATGGCCCCATCTTCACGAAATTTGGTAGGTGGCTTCCCTGCGCTAACCGAAACCGATGTACGTACTTATATTGATGGTATGACGCCACTGTCGGCCGCCATATTGAACTTTCCAACGTCACTAATTCTCCAACTTCCCGTGTAGGTAGAAGGCTGACGCCATCTTCACGAAATTTGGTAGGCTGCTTCCCTGCGCTAACCGAAACCAATGTACATACTTATTTCGATGGTATGATGCCACTGTCGGCCGCCATATTGAACTTTCGAACGTCACTAATTCTCCAACTTCCCGTGTAGGTAGAAGGCTGAAATTTGGCAGGCTCATTCCTTACAGCTTACTTACAAAAGTTAAACAGGTTTAATTTCGAAATTCTACGCGTAATGGTCATAACGGTCAACAACGTCCGCCATGTTGAACTTTCTTATTTATGGCCCCATCTTCACGAAATTTGATAGGTGGCTTCCCTTCGCTAACCGAAACCAATGTACGTACTTATTTCGGTGGTATGATGCCACTGTCGGCCGCCATATTGAACTTTTCAACAGTCTTTGTTAGTTATGGGCCCATCTTCAAGAAATTTGGTACACGGGTTCCCAACGCTAACTGAATCCTACTTATGTACATATATACGTGCATAGCCTGCAGCTCAGTCACCGTGTGAGGCGGCCTTGGGTCCCCCATCCCAACGCCTCCCACATTGTTGGCTGCCTGCCTATATAAGGCCGTCCGTCGCTCCGGTTTCTACATTCCCTTCCTTGCTTCGCCACGGGATTCATGTCTACCTGCTGATAACTACAGCCTTTTTATTTAATACACGGCTTCTCCGCTGTTGTATTGTTCGTTTATTACGATTATAGTTATTGTGTAGGTATTTTAGACTTACTTTACATTGCTCAGGTACCCATTTCCTTTATCATTCCAACCGTACCGCCATTACCATGTCTATCGAGGTGATCACCATCGATCAAAGAACTGTCACTTACCGAGTGGTTTCCATGCCCGGAAATGGCACCTGCCTTTTCCATTCTCTTTGTTACATATTGCACGGCCATATCAGGCTTACTTTTGATATCCGGAGGAAAATTGTTTCTTATGTATTGAATGACTGGGACAGGATCAAGGTGTGGACTGATGACGGTAAAGAATATAATTATACTACACAGGAGCACTATAAGAGTGAAATGCTTAAGCCCTTCACCTATGGTTCTGTATGTGAGTTGATGGCTGCCGCTGAATTGTTCAGTTGTCGCTTTCAAGTGTACCGAAATGGGCAAATATTTTACACCTTTCGACAACCGCCAATGACTCTTAAACACCTTAGATTCACAGGTGACGATTTCAGTAGTGGACACTTTGATGTTTATGAATGTTTAAACTCTCAAAAGCTGGATTTGAAGTTATCGATGAAACCGGTTATATGCTTACAACGCTTGAAAGATGCCGAATGTCACTTCAACACAAGTCTTGCAAATACTGTCGTAATTGAAGCAAACCATGAAACTCAAACCGATTATGACAGCAGCAATCCAAGCTGTGAGATTTGAAACAAGATTACTGTTCACATGGCCAACTGTACGTTGCATGCTCAAGAGTAAGCTCAGCGCACAGCTTGGTCATATTACAACCAGCTCAGGCACCAACTCACAATGTGGTATACAAAGAGATCCTTAACAAATAATTATTGGCATATTTTCCCTCAGTTTAAAAAGGTTTAATTTTTTTCTTAATAAAAATTTTAATGCAGTACTGCGAAGCACGGGTATTTTGCTAGTATATATATATATATATATTACCTGCTCTTTTGTTTTCATTTACACGCCTAATGAAGGCAGTATAGTCAACATGTTGTGTCTTTCACATTTCATATGCTTTGCTCGCCCACCCCCGTGGTTTGTTTACCGGATATACAATTTAAACAGATTGTTATTTTCATGGGAATTGTTACATATGCATTATTTTCACTTTTACTTTAAAAACTTTTGTACAAATAATTCTTGTCCTTTATTTCCAGCCCCGGGCGTGGTTACATCTCTTTCTCGCAGGACGTATAACGCTGCTTGCATTGTGAAGGGGGGGCAGCTGAACGCACGCTAAGGAGATTGCTGTCGGAACATCTGCTGTCTTTTTGCTGCTGGCGAGCTGCCTATTCTGCTTGTCGCATGCCGTTGTTTTAAAAGCTGGGAGCACATGATGCGTGTCTGCCAAAAGCAATCCAACAGCTGCTAGGTTAGATGTCCGTGGACTTGTTTTAAATGATGGCTCACTGCCTTGTCTTGTGTGACGTTGTAAAAACAATACTTGTCCTTTATTTCCGGCCCCGGACATGGTTAAATCTCTTTCTTGCAGGATGATAACGCTGCTCACGTTGTGAAGGGGGGGCAGCTGCTGTTGCGCTTCCCGTCAATCATTTTAAAGCCTGTTCACCCGCTGCTCGTGTTGTGATGGCTTCTCCGTGATCATAAATATATACCTGACCGAATTGTGTTTTCTTTGAAATTAAACTTATCGTTGCTTGAACTGTTGCGGGACCACAGATTCTCATAGCGTATGGTCCATTATTGTGTAAATCTACGTTTTGTGCATTGAATGATGCGAAGGCGGAAAGACTTTGTTTTCTGCTCTTTGCCTTTTATTTCTGAACTCACTTTGTCCTGCCATTTTTTCAATTCCACCTGGTCCTGATGATTAATTTCCTTTTGTTTGTGCTAATGCGATCTTTACTATCTTTTTTTTGATACTGTAGCAACTGACTTAATAAAGTGTCACAAAAGTTTTACTTAAACAATCGACAAACTTTGTAACCCCACACACAACTTTCTAGCATCCTCTCCAACCCCTCATCCCCCGGGTTGAGGCAAAGTTTGCTGAAAATGAACCTTATTGATTTTGAGGCTTTTTTAAAACAAACATTTTGACAGACACAGGTCAGCTACATCACGTGGACAGCTTTAGACACCTTCCTTTCGTTGTAGTCACACCAGCACTAAATAAATAATCCCAGCTCTGTGTGACATAGAGATTTCATTCATCTAAGGAAATCAGCAGGTGTCTGCTAATGTTCATGCTACACATACTACATGGAGCAGCACTTTTGACTGGTTAATGGAGATCGGTTGCAGGGGAGTTGTAGGGCTAGTGCTTTGAAAATGTTGTCACTTATCTCTCCTTCTCCCTGGTGTAATGAAACTTTACTGATTCCAATAATTTATTTCCAAATTTAACCTTCTCTTCTTGCTGCTTCTTCTTTGTATCCTAACAATGATCTAGTGTAAATTGATTTATTAAATTACCATTGTGTCTCAGATTAGGAAATTTAGAATTTGAAATAATGAATTATGAATGTTTGTATCAATGCATAAAGATGGATATTGTCTAATCTGAAGAATACCACTTTCATATCTACATTAGCTTCATACTACATGTTATCCATGATAACCATGTTTAAAATGTTTACTATGCATTTTAAATCAGTCCATCTTTTATAAACCCCCTTAATCCAATTCAGGGTTGTAAGGGGTTGTGGTCTATCCAGGTGGAATAAGATTCATGACAGATGTTGTAATATTACTTGGGTGTTACATAGAAAGAAAATGTAATGTTATTATTTTTTGCTTATGTTACATGTTATTTATTGATAAAAGCTACACCTGTTGCCAGTCATATGGTGCCAATGACAGTCCTTGACTTTGTAAATGCTGTTTGTACTTAAGAATGGTAATGCAAGTTATTGTCCAACTTTTTGGATAAATAAAAAAAATAAATCTCAAAGAGATTCCAGTAGTTAACTAAGGGAGTGTGAGGGTAAATTAAAAAGTAAAAGCAATTTGAAAATTACGTTATCACAACAGATAGACTCTGGTACAATACAACACTTTTGCAATGTCTTATGTGTAGTCTGAAAACACACAGTGTAGCACTATGCTGTTAGTTGAAGTCAAGGTCAAATGAAATATGGATTCACCACTGTGTGACTGTACCATTGTTGAACAAAGCTATGTAGTGAGATTTCTTTGGCCGTATGGAGAGAAACCTGTGAAATTCACTAAAGAATGTTCTGCAGGTTAATAAGTTGTTTGGGTACCCATCATATGCAAAGTTTATGGGTACCGAAGTCATCATGTACAGTACTATGGCTTGTGCGCGTGCATGGCTAATATCCAAATGTGTAAAAATAGTGGACAATGTGATCCGTCAGTATTCTCTGATAAAGGCATTAACCATGTCGATGTTTGCTTGTGTCCACAATGTTGATGGTCAACTATTTCAAGATTCCTCGGTTACACTTGTTTCTCCATTCATAAAGCCTTTGTTTAGTAATGCTGTTTTCGCTTCCTTATTGAGCCATCATCCTCCTCTGAATTTCAGCAGGCTTCACACCCTCTGCCCAAATAAATCTCACTACTTCACATTGTTCAACAAAGGTGCACTCTCGCTATAGAGAATCCACGTTCATTTGACCAATACTTGAATAATCGGTGAACAATTGAACAATTAGTGTATTCACTATTAGTGAATACACTCATAGTAGAATGTTGCACTGTGTGTGTTCAAACTACCCAAAAGCCATCGCAAATGTATTGCATTGTGACAGCTTCTATCCATTTACCTTCGTACATCTAGGCAGCTAGGAGTCTTGTGCTTATGGCTTTTTGACTGTCAAGCTTTGTTTTGCTATTTTTGTTTTGACAATTGAATTGTCTGGTTTATTATTCTGGTTTTGACTTTTGCCCATTTCTTCAACTATTATTTGTTTTTTTCTTAATCATTACATTTCCTACATTGCTACATAATAAATCATTTGGACAAGCTGAACTTTTAGCTAACAAAAGAAGCAGCCATTCCTGGTTGGGGCTCTAGTTCATTTCAGAGCACAATAACTCGCTTGAGGTATGGGAGGAAAAAAAGTTTACTTTACTTTCCAACACTTTATTGTCCTGTAGATTTAATTTTAAAGAAATAAATGTGCCATTTTTGCCCAGCAATCTACACTCACTTACCCATAATAAGTGAAAATACTGTATGCTTTCAGAAAGACTTGCAAATTTACTGCATTTAAAATCAAATACTGAAATCTCTCGTTCATAAAAGTATTCAGGCCCTTTGCTATAACATTCCAGATTGGGGGCAAGTGCATCCTGTTTACTTTAATTATCCTTGAGATGAGTCCAAAAGTTGTTTTGAGTCCTCCTTTGAGTCCATCTTTGAGTTCAAGTTGATTAGACATCATTAAGAAAGGTACAGATATGTGTATATAGGTTCCCACACTTCACACTACAGTTCAGGATGATAATCAAACCTGAAGTTTAAGGAACTCTCTGTAAGCCTCTGCAATAAAATTGTGTGGAGACATAGAATAGGGCAAGACTATAGAAACATTTCTTATGCTTTGAGTGTTTCCAGAATCACAGTGGCCTTAGTAATTGTAAAATGGAAGGAGTTTGGGACCATCAGGACTCTTCCTAGAGTTGGCTGCCCACCCAAACTGAGTAATAGGGTAAGAAGAGCCTTGGTCAGGGAGGTGACCAAGAACCCAATGCTCACTCTAATAACAGAGCTTCAGTAGTCCTCTGCTGAGGCAGAAAAACCTGTCAGAAGGATCAAACTGGGTGCTGCTGTATGCAGTAGCTCATTTATTTATATTGTGCTGCTATAGCTAAAAGTTGAATTCTTTTTAGAGGTTCAAAGGTTATTTTAATTTTTTTATGGCACTATATACTGCAGGTAGGACTTGAGTGACTTCTACGTGACCACACATGCATATGAAAAATTACAAGGAAGTCTACTATCTCAGACTATTATGCTACCTCTCTGATGTGGAAAAATAATTTATGGTTAAACAAAGTGCTCTGTGAACGGTTCCTGGAATCTTGACGACAAGTCTGTTACACTAAATAAAAAGAATTGCCCTTAAAAAAATTTAATTTGCGTTAAATGTGAATATACCTATGATCCCAATGACTCTTCTGGTGTTATTTGTTGCTTTTCTTTGCAGACTTTGGTTAAAGCACTGTTTTTCAACAAACTTTTTTTTATTATTATCAAGTTATTTACTTAAATATATTGTGTATATATGTATTTAATTTTATTTACATATATTTTATATAATTATTAAGATTATGAAAGTTTATCTCCAAATATTACAGTTGTATTTTAAGAAGCACCGTACTACAAAGTGCTGAGTGTTATTTCATTCAAGATACTATTGTAAATTATTTCTACAGCATTCAGGGTGAATCTACCATCAGGACATTCAACTAAGTGATTGAGTCTTGCGCTAAAATCAAGAGTGAGAAATGCCACACTGATTTAAATGACCCAGTGTTCACACACTGCATTGTTAAAAATATGATACATTTTTTATTAACGAGCTAAATTACCCAGAGGGCTGTCTTAATCCAGCCTTGCCTGCATTGGTATTAAAATCCTAGCCCAGCTTCTCAATCTAGCAAAAATGTTCTTGAAAGGTAACAAAACAATTACCTTTGTATGTATTATTTAAAATGTATTACCATCACAATATGCAATTCTATAAATGGGTGTTCATTCAATTTATTATAGCCAGGAGAAGTGACCAGAGAATGTTCTGTCCAAGGCAGTTAAAGAAGTTCAGAGTGACACTGATTCTTTTCTATAAATCTGTTATTGAAAGTGTGTCAACCATCTCCATTATGATTTTGGTATGTCACTGTCTCTGCTGTGAATAGGAAGCCACTAGAGAGTGATGAGCACCTTTTCTAATACCAAATGCAGTCTTCAACTCTGGATTTACACTAGTTATCAGAATGAAACGTAAAGCCCAAATGATGTTATATGATCCATTGCACCTACTCACTCTCTGTTTATTCTCCTTCCATTTAGTAAACAGAGTGGAATGTCCATTTTAATCTTGGAGGCTTCTGTGCTAACTGTTTTAGCTCTACATGGTTGTATTTCAGATAAATACATTTTTTCAATTTAACTACACACACTTACAGCTTTTCAGGCTTGCAAGCTATACAGGAATTATAAATATAATATAAAACATTAACTGCAGCACAGACAACAAGCATAATGATGAAGCATTGGCAGCAAAAAAATGAATGGTCCCTGCCTGCTTCAAAATGACCAAACATATCCCTCTTCAATAACAAAACACAAAAATGGATTTCCTGCATGACTGGTGGCATTCATTCCCCTTAAGATGAAGTGGTTTAAAAGAAATGTGCAGAGACACATTAACATCCTTGCTATTAACCCCAAGCATGGCTTGGAATTCTATGTAATTAGGCCCGAGTCATGTAATGATCCACTTTTACAGTGTTAAACCAGAAAATTCTATTGACAGTATTCTGCTAACATCTAGAGTATTTCTATGCATTTTGCCACTGTAAGGCAACTCATCAATATTCATGAGTGGGGCAGAATGTTCAACCACATCGCAATGGTGTGTGTAAAGAAGTTGTAAAGTAAGTTTTAGAACAAACTGAAACTGAACCATTAATAGACTCAAGTGATAGTACACTCAGACATAGACACAGATAGTGAATCTGATGCCTACAGCATTGTCCAACTTTTATATACTTATATACTTTCAAAATGATATATTATACATTCAAAGTTGTTACGGTTTGAGGACTTTATAAAAATTGTAAGAAGCTGTAACTAACTGTGTTAATACTGTTGTTACATTATGTTTGTGCAGGTGAATTGTGCATTGGCTTAATTGCACATAAATACACTATATGGCCAAAAGCTTGCAAACACCTGACCATTACTTGTGCCTGAACTTGTTGGACATCCTGTTCTAAAACCATGAATATTATTATGGAGTTGACCTGCCAAAATAGCATTTGTGAGGTCAGGAACTGTTGGATGAGAAGACCTGGCTGGAAATCAGTGTTCCAGTTTATCACAGGTGATACAGTTTTAATAGGTGTTCAGTAGGGTTGAGGTTAGGACTCTGTTCAGGCCACTCGAGTTTCTCCACACAAAATTTGTTAGACTATGTGTTTATGAACCTGGGGCATAGTCATGCTGGAACAGCAAAGGGCCTTCCCAAAACTGTTCCTGTTCTAAGTGCAGAACTGTGTAAAATGTCTTTGTATGCTGTAGCATTAACAGTACCCTTCAGTGCAGCCAAGGGCCATGTCCCAACCCCTGAGAAATAGTCCCAGGCCATTACCGTTCCTTTACCCAACTTTACAATAGGCACTGCAGTTTGGAAATCCATATTCACCCATCAGACTGCCAGATAGAGAAGTGTGATTCATCACCCTAATGAATATGTTTTCTCTCCTCCAGAGTCCAATGGTGGTAAGCTTTACACCACTCCAGTCAACGGTTGGCATTTCCCATAGTGATCTTAGGCTTGTGTGCAACTCAGCCATGGAAACCCATTTTATGAAGCTCCCAACACACAGTCCTTGTGCTAATATTGTTTCCAAAGTCAGTTTGGAGCTTTGTTGTGAGTGAAGCAACAGATGATAGGCAATTTTTATACTTTGTGAGTTTGCATGGTTTACCACTTTGTGGCTGAGCTGTTGGTGCAATAAGAAGCTTCTACTTCACAATAGTAGCACTTACAGTGGACTGGTGCAGATCTAGCAGTTCAGAAATTTCACATACTGACTTGTGGCAAAGGTGGCAACCTACAGCAGTGCCAAGTTTAAAGTCACTGAGGTCTTCAGTCCAGCCCATTCTATTGCCAGTGTTTGTCAATGCACATTGCTGGCTATGTCCTTGATTTTATGCACCTGTTAACAATCGGTGTGGCTAAAAGACATCAACTCAATAATTTGGAGAGGTATCCACAAACCTTTGGCCTTAAAGTGTATTACTAAGACAGTTTGTAGCCTCCCAAGTGTGTACTCTAAAAAGAACTATTGGTGGGATTCTCCTTGTATAACTTTTACCAAGTTTTACCACTGCCTTATTTTGTGCAAAATATATATTTTTTTTTGTTTCTTGATTCAAATAATAACTGTTGTTCTATTATTAAGTGTGTCAGGACAGGATACATACAAAAAACTAAATTTACAACAAAAAGACACTTTTTTAACACATTTTAATTGGTTTTACTGTGAACTATATTCTTTAACATGATTCCTCTGTTATGCTTGTTGTAACCCTGTTGTGGCTATAATATTATTCCTTGTACTCCAAATTTCTACTCTACTTCCTTTGAACATTTAAGTTTGTTTCTTGCAACTTTATCATATATAGAGCGTTGTTTCATTTACAGTTTGAATTTTTAAATCTATTTGTTTTGTTTAGTATGGTGCCTTGTGTTTGAAGGTTACTATACAGTATAAAATAATGATGTTGTCTTTATGATACATATTTTCAATGATGTTTTATAACATTATCAGTGGGTTCTCCTAAATTCATGTACAATATATTTTTTAAAAGTCAAAAAGGAAGCAGTATCAAATTCTGCAAAATCATATTTAATGAGGTATTTTACTTTTTACGATTGCGTCTTCATTGCTGCAGGCAGATGCTAGCCTTTAAAATTAATCTACAATCATAAAAGGGCATTTTATTCTGTAAAGTTTTTTTTTCAGCAGCAGATGTCCAGTGATCTGGTAATTAAACTTGAAAGTTCTATACTAATGTGCTTTTCTACGGCTTGATATAAAGCACATCTGCACATGACAGTTAATGGTATGATATTAGGCCTCTGTTTTATCCCAGAGCTACTTTAAATTAGGTGAAAATCAGCATTGTTTCAGAAATTTAAGGAAATGAATAATATGCTAAAGTGCAGAGGCACACCATATCTGGTTACCAGCTAGCTAATATTCTTGTACAGTGTCCTGCATAGGGCAAGTTTACTTTGTCCTCCGGTTGCGGTCAGAAAGCTCCCATGGGATAGAATTGTGATGAGTAGGCAGCTCCTGCAAATGCCATGCCAGTCCTTGGTGCTGCTAGGTTTGGGGGTATAGGGTTGAACAATCCCTTGGGTCAGAAATGATGCATTACAGATAAAACTGCAATCAAAGCAGCATGCAAGCAACTGTATAAAATATAAAACTGTATAAAATAACCTTGAGAAGTTTATTGTCATCTAAGGTTGAATTTTCAAGGCTGAACTTATGGCTACATGTGCTCTGCTATAGTGGAGACAAAGACATACAGTATTAGCTTGGAGAAGACTGCTTCATTATCTCATTGTTGCACTGCGGATTTTAATTTTAGAAAAGTAAAAGACTAAATAAATGTTTCAATAAATAACATCCAACGTTAACTATCAGACTAGAAAAGCAGAAAAATCAGTGAGGTAATTCATAAGAATCATCTCTTTACCTTTGTTTCATTACAAAGCGTTGTGGATCTAGAGTTGGGTTCAAGTCAGGAATAAGCATTAGATAGGTCTCCAGTCCTTTACCGAACACAGCCATTCAAGATTTAATTTTTTTTTCCTTTTTATTAATTTTATTGCAATCCATACAAATCAATCAAGTTTTTACAAAAAGAAAAATTGAGTTAAGAACAAATCGATCCCCACCTCTGAGAGAGAGAGCAAGCCAAACGGCGTGAAATTTAAGACCTGCAAACATACCTAAATTAATAAATTCTCTGTGCTTTATGAGCTTATTTTAAAATATTACTGATTAGATCCTGCCAAGTTTTGAAAAAATTCTGTACGGATCCTCTAACTGAGTATTTGATTTTTTCCAATTTCAAATAGTATAACATCGGTTTCCCACTGACTTAAAAGAGGAGAGTTTGGGTTCTTCCAGTTTATCAGAATAAGTCCGCATGCCAAAAGTGTAGTGACTGCAATCACAGTTTGTTTGTCTTTCTCCACTTTAAACCCAACTGCAAGAACACCAAACACAGCTGTTAATGGGTTAGGAGGGATTGTTAGACCAAGGTTGTCTGAAAGTTAATTAAAAATTTTCGTCCAGAATAATGTTAATTTGGTGCAGGCCCAGAATATGTGACCCACTGAGGCTGGAACTAGTTTGCAGCGTTCACAGGTTGGATCATGCCCTGGAAACATTTTGGAGAGTTTTAGTCGAGACAGATGTGCTTGATATATAATTTTGAGTTGTATAATTGTATGCTTTGCGCATATGGAGCTCCAGTGAATTCTCTGCATTGCTACTTTCCACTCCTTTTCTGATCTTTTTCCCAGTGTCCTCTTGGATCTTTGAAAGGGAGGGATTGTAAAATGATTTTATATATTGTAGAGATGGTGTCTAAGTCCTTGAGATTGAGCAATATTTTTTTCAGCATGGATGTGGGTGCAAGATGAGGAAAATCTGGAAGGTTCTGTTTAACAAAGTTCCTGATTTGAAGATAGTGAAAGAAATGTGTAGTTGGAATGTTAAATTTGGAATGTAATTGTTCATAGGATGCAAAGATGTTGTACCTGTATATATAAAGATCTCTAAGCAAGTTAATTCCAATTTTTTTCCAGATACAGTATTAAAAACTGCATATGTTTGCGAAGGTTGAAAGAGGTGGTTCTCTTGCAGAGGTGCCACAGATAGAAGCTTCTCCGTCTTAAAATGCTTTCTACATTGGTTCCATATTCTAAGTGAGTGGAGCACAATTGGGTTATTACTATATTGCCGATAGCGTGTGTTTATTGGAGCACAGAGCAAGGAATACAAAGAAGTACTGCAGGATTTTACTTCTATTGCAGACCAAGCCTGTGTATGTTCTTCTATTTGTGTCCAGGTTCTTATCGCCTGTATATTTGTTGCCCAGTAATAAAACTGGAAGTAGGTAGAGCCATGCCGCCTTCTGCCTTTTATCTTTGTAGGGTCGCTCTTTGGATGCGTGGGTGTTTTGAATTCCATATAAATGAGGCTATTGTTGAATCTAATTGCTTAAAGAATGATTTATTAATGTATATTGGAATGTTTTGAAATAAAAAAGGAGCTTAGGAAGAATATTCATCTTAACAGTGTTAATTCTTCCAGCTAGTGTGAGATGAAGGGTTGACCATCTATGCAAGTCTTGCTTGATTTTTTCCATGCAGGCGGCGAAATTTTGTTGATAAAGAGCTTTATGTTTACTTGTGATGTTTACCCCTAGGTATTTAAACTGTTCTGCAATGATAAAAGGTAGGGTATCTAATCTAATATTATATGCTTGAGAATTCACTGGGAAGAGTAAACTTTTATTCAGATTAATTCTGAGAATAGAGATCTTTTGAAATTCTGTGAGTGCTGGTAAGACTGCAGGCACAGAATTTTCTGGGTCCGATATATACAGTACCATATCATCTGCATATAATGAAATTTTCTGTTCCAGTCCTTCTCTGCTAATCCCCTTTATCCGATCAGTATTTCGACAATGTATTGCCAGTGGTTCAATGGCAATTGCAAACAGCAGCGGTGACAAGGGGCATTCTTGTCTAGTACCACATTCTAGTTTAAAGTAGTCTGAGCAAATGTTGTAGTATACAGTAATTTAATCCATGCACAAATGTTCGGGCCAAACCCAAACTTCTCCAGTGTAGTAAAAAGGTATCACTTTACATGCTTCCACTGGGATCTCTCATTAGGAAACATAATGTTAATTTTCACTTGTATGCAGATGACACTCAGTTATACCTTTCATTTAAATCAAATGAAGTTTCTCCGATGTTGTCTTTAATTAGTTGTGTTAGCGAATTAAAGGAGTGGATGAATGATAACTACTTTAAATACAGATAAAACAGAGGTGTTAATTGTTGGAGGGAATGACGCGGATCACAACAATATTTTGTCATCATTTAACTCAGTTGGAATCCCAATTAATTTTACTGAATCAGCCCGCAATCTAGGAGTTATCTTTGATTCTAGCATGTCATTTAAAGCACATATTACAAAGTTGTCCAAAACATGTTTCTTCCATCTTAAAAATGTTAGGAAATTAAGGCGCTTTCTAAATAAACAAGATTCTGAGAAATTAATTCATGCATTTATCTCTAGTAGGATTGACTACTGCAATGCGGTGTTCACTGGCTGTTCAAACTGTTCTCTATACAGCCTCCAGTTAATCCAAAATGTGGCTGCAAGAATTATTACAAGAACAAGAAAATATGAACATATAACTCCAGTTCTTAAATCCTTACACGGGCTCCTGGTTAAGTTTAGGGCAGATTTCAAAATCCTCCTTTTAACATATAAAGCATTAAATGGCCAAGGTCCGACTTACTTGTCTGAACTTATCATGACTTACAAACCTGAGCGCACATTAAGATCTCAAGATGCCGGTCTGCTTATGATTCCAAGGATTAATAAAATAACAGTGGGAGGTCGAGCTTTTAGTTACAGGGCCCCTAAACTGTGGAATGGTCTTCCCGCTTCTATAAGAGATGCCCCTTCAGTCTCAGCCTTTAAATCCCGGCTGAAGACTCACTACTTCAGTTTAGCATATCCTGACTAGAGCTGCTGATTAACTGTACAGACTGCATCTCTGTTGTTAGTTATTAGCACTAAAACATAAGTAACATGATAGTTATAATTGAATACTAACCCTCACCTATTCTGTTTCTGTTCTCGGTACTCAAATGTGGCAATTGGTGCCACGACCCACCTGCCAAGTTGTTTGCCTGCCTATGGTAAAGTCATCCCTGATGGAGGATCGCAGGAATCATGGGAAAGAGGGGTTCTTTCATCGGATTGGCTGGCCTAGCACTGTTTTAGCCGTGGAATGGCCAAATGGGGGAGGCAGCTTGATGGATGAGGTCTCCAGGACTCTAAAAATATCCAAATCTTATTATGTGATACCATCTACTGTTAAATTCTGCTCCGTACTTCTAAAATTTTTATTTTTATGCTGTATTAAGGATTTGTTCTGTTCTGTGTATTGTATTGTATTGACCCCCTTCTTTTGACACCCACTGCACGCCCAACCTACCTGGAAAGGGGTCTCTCTTTGAACTGCCTTTCCCAAAGTTTCTTCCATTTTTTCCCTACAAGGTTTTTTTGGGAGTTTTTCCTTGTCTTCTCAGAGAGTCAAGGCTGGGGGGCTGTCAAGAGGCAGGGCCTGTTAAAGCCCATTGCGGCACTTCCTGTGTGATTTTGGGCTATACAAAAATAAATTGTATTGTATTGTATTTCCATTCAATCATGTCGAATGCTTTTTCTGCATCCAATGATAATAATATTTCTGGGGTGTTTGATTTAGTTGTTGAGTATATTACATTAAACAGGCGTCGAAGATTTGAAGATAAGTGTCGGCCCCTAATAAATCCAGTTTGGTCTTGTGATATTACCGAGGGGAGCACTTTCTTCATCCTTCTAGCTATGATTTTAGAGAGTATTTTAACGTCGTTATTCAGAAGTGAAATTGGTCTGTATGATGCACATTGTAATAACTCCTTATTTTGTTTTGGAAAAACGGTGATTAGTGCTTGGCGAAAGGTTTGAGGAAAAGATTGGTTATCTCTGGCTTCTGTAAATGTTGCTAATAGGAGAGGAGCTAGCTGAGCGGAGAATTTCTTGTAAAATTCTGCAGGGTAGCCATTGGGGCCTGCTGCTTTCCCGCCTTGGAGTGACTTTATAGCATCTAGTAATTCTGATAACGCCAGTGGTTTCTCAAGTTCTTCCGCACTAAAAGTGTCTATTTGTAGTATTTGTAATGTATTCAGAAATGCATTAGATTGTGTATTGTCTTCTTTAAACTCAGTAGTATATACTGTAAGTATTTATAGTAGTCTCTGAAAGTGTGCATTATATTTTTGTGGTCGACGATTTTATCTCCGTTCGCGTTGGTGATTACTGAGATTGCTTTGCGCACTTCTTGCTTGTGAATTTGTTGAGCTAAAAGCTTATTAGCTTTCTCTCCATGTTCATAGTAATGATGTCTGGATTTATAAATTAGTTGTTCAGTTTCTTTAGTTGTCAAGAGGTTTAGTTCTGAATGTAGAGCCTGCCTTTTCCTATGTAGAGTCTCGCTTGGTAGTCTGGCATGTTCTTCATCTGTTCTAGTAATTTTGCTTTTTATCTCTGCTACTTTCTTGGCTTCGAATTTATTTCTGTGGGAAAGATATGAGATAATCTGTCCTCTTAAGAAGGCCTTAAGAGTTTCCCAGAGTGTTCCTGCAGAGATCTCGGAGGTTGTATTTGTCTCTAGAAAGAATTTAATTTCTTTTGATATAAATTCCGTACAATTCTCATCTGCTAGTAGAAGCGTGTTAAGACGCCATCTGCGGGGTGAGTGTATGGGGCTTAGTAATTTTAGCTCCAAGATCATAGGTGCATGGTCAGAAATAACAATAGCATCGTATTTGCAAGATTTAATCACAGGCAATAAGTTATTGTCTATAAAGAAGTAATCAATCCTTGAGTAGCAATGATGTACTGGTGAGTAGAAAGAATATGTTCTTGAATTTGGGTTTAAAAACCTCCAGGGGTCTGATAAGTTGTGATCAGTTATAAACTTTGTAATTATCTTTGCGGTGTTAGATGTCATTCCCCCTGTGGAAGAAGTCCTATCTAAAAGTGGATTTAGAACACAATTAAAGTCCCCAGCAATTATAACTTTATGAGTGTTCAGATTGGGAATGGATGCAAATAAATTTTATATAAATTCCTTATCATCGACATTAGGTGCATAAACATTTATCAAGATCATTTTACAGTTTGATAAGTCTCCCATGACCATTACATATCTCCCTTCAGGATCCAATACTACATCTGATGCTACAAATGGTACTGTTCTATGTATGAGAATTCCCACACCTCTAGTTTTCTTTGTAAAACTAGAATGGAACATTTGGCCAGTCCAGTCTTTTTGCAGCTGGAACTGATCCTTGCTAAGTAAGTGGGTCTCCTGTGAAAATACTATTTTAGCATTTAGACCTGTTAGGTGAGAGAGTACTTTCTTTCTCTTTAATTCGTGATTCAAGCCTTTAACATTCCAGCTCACGAAGTTAACTGTCCCATCATGGAGACATTGATTCTGAGTTTTTTATGTCATTTTTTAGTCTTAACTGGAAGTGAGACAGCTTTGGCCTTAATTTCCTATTTCCCCTAGAGTTGTTGCCATGCAGCTTATTATTACGTTGGTAGTTATAATTGTAAGGATTAAGAGGATAGATTAGGTATAGATCAAGCCTGCTCTCTTTCTCTCCCCCCCTTAACCCCCCACCCTCCCTTTTTGCCTACCCAAGTGAGGCTAGAACCCACTTCACACAGTCCCAGTCCTCTGACATACCCAGAGACAGAGCACGTCCAAAGCAAAACAAGCCCCCACGCAGCGGCGTTTTAGGATTAAAAGATAGATATATCTATTACCAATATAGTCTACAAAAAAAAAAAAATTGCGCACTTAAGATATATATAGTCTTCAGCAATCTTAGTGCATTAAGATAATACACCCAGATAATAAACCCGGGGGATGGTGTTAGAAATTTGTCCAGAATAAGCATAATAAGTCTTAATGCAATAATTGCAATAACAATAAACCAAGGGTTTGATGTTGAACAGTCTCGTTTAGGGTAGAGATAAAATAATTAGCTAAAAAAAAAAAGAAAAAAGAGAAAAAAGAAAAACTAATTAAGCACAATAAAACATAAACAGATAGCGCCCTAGTAATACTAAGTAATAATGAGAATATATGATGATAAAAACCCGTATTTTAAACAAATAGATCAGACAGTAGATTATTAGTCCTTGCTATATCATTAACGGCCATGACTCACTATTATGTATCAGAATAGTCCCGGGATCTGCTTTCTTAATTCCTTTTCTGCTTCTTCCTTGCTAGTGAAGAAATAGAATTGACCTTGCAATTCCACTTTCAGTTTGGCCGGATACAAGAGGCTATATTTGACGTTGGCTTGCTGTTACCGCTGTTTAATGTTGTAGAAGGCTGCGCGTTTAGTAGCTGTTGCTGGAGAGAAGTCAGGGAAGATCCGAATGCGGTTATTTTCATATATAATATCTTGCTTGTTTCTGAGGAGTGCCTTCACCTCTAGCTTAAATGATAATCTTTCAAAGAGAATAATAAAAGATCCGGGTCTAACGGTATTTGATCCGCGTACGCGGTAAGCCGCTGCTATCTCAGATTCTGCTTTAAAGTCCTCCCCGATTATTTTAGAGAAGAGTTCAGCTGCGAATTTCACAGGGTGTGGACTTTCTCGATTCTCAGGCAGACCTTCAATTCTGACATTATACCTTCTGCTTCCATCTTCCAAAGCAGCCAATCTGTCTCCGAGTTTTTTGCATTCGGAGCTGACATTTACTGCTTTTTTTTCGGCACTGGCAGCTAAATTTTCGGCTATTTCAATCCGAGTCATGAATGTCTCCTTGAGATCCTCCAATTGATCAGTAAGCTTGCTCAGTTTAACCGAGTTTTCCTGAATGTGTTCTTCAATTTTACCCAGCACCTGTCGCAGCTCCAGTTGCATTTCCTGTCGCAGCCTTTCATTTGCCTGTTTTAGCACCAGCCGCTGCGTTTCGTTTGCTTGTTGCAACTCCTGTCTCAATTCCTGTCTCAGTTTCTCATGTGCCTTTGCCCTTGCTTTCTCATTTGCCTTCTCGCTTTTCTTTATATCTTGCATGAGCTCAGCGAACATCACCTGCAGTTTAGACATTTCAATTGTGCTTTCTTGTACCGTAGGTGAAGCGGCAGGCTCTACTGTAGCCGGTGTCCCGGCTATTCCCGGCTCGCGTGGAGTAATTGAAGCCGCGGACTGCAAGGCCTCTTCCAGTTTCAGGTGTTCTTCTCCGATCAGCGAGCTATCGAGAGCTGCACTCATGATCGTACATTCACTCCCCTTTTCGCTCTCAGCCGGCGACGATGTAGCGGACCGTGGTCCCGAGGAATGTGTACTTTCTCCCATCTGATCCAGGTCTGTCTCTGAAAGGCCGTTTCTTGAACTAGGGCTTGCTGATCTTAGCTTGGGTGCAGCTTTAGTTTTCGATTCTTTCGGACCCCCTTTCTTGTTGGCCATGTTTATATATGCTAACATATACTGTAGCAGTCTCCTTGGGTTGAATAGATACAGGATATCTCTGGATAATAAGCAAATAATATGAAAAATAACACCGCTGCTAGCGGAGCTCCACTTCAGACGTCCATCTCTCGCATCGGACAAGACCAAAATCCAGCCATTCAAGATTTTAATGGCCAGAAAGAAGAGTCATACAGACACAGACAAATTGTAAAGCTTCATACAGATAGTGACTTAAGCCCCTGTTCTTGTAAAATGAGGCCCCATAAGTGGTGGGAATGTCAGAAACTTTAATGGGAGTCTAGCTTTAAAACACCTACCTACAAACTATACTGGCACTGATTGCTTAGTTAGTCAAACCCTCACTACACCATAGCTCTGCAGTGAAGGAACGACTGCAGAGGGTCTGTTGCTATGATGTCAACAAGGGTGAGAACAAGTGCCCAAAGGTAGGATGGAATAAAAGACACAAGAATGGAAGTCCTGAAGTAGTAGTGAAGTTTCTGTATTAAAGGCCAGAGGGGTAAAGCCACACCAGATGTGCAAAATAAGAAAAAAAACTTATCTCAGTAATCTGTCTTATTGTTAAAATATTTATAGCAATGCTGAACTTTCTCATTTTTAGCAATTTTCCATCATATGCTCAATTTTCCTATCTAGAAATATATTGATTTTTGTTGTATGTGAGAATGTCTTTGTTGCGGATGCTGCACTGAAGGGCTACCTTTATTGGCCTTGCACTATTCTTTATACCCTTGAGTGTGTGCATGCATGCAATCTGAATTTCCCAGTTTAACTGAGATGGGACTTTAAGATTATAGCCCCTTATGTACAGCATTATTAATCTAATACTATACTACAATGTGAAGAAAACAAAAAAAAACCCAAAGCAGTTCAATATTAGAAATGCATCAAGCACAAGAAAGAAGGTTGATCTTTACCCACTGCTAAGGAGGACGGCCTGATGGCACTAATTTTGAAAAAGCTACCAAGTAAGCCTTTATGTGTGCTCTTTCCACTTTATGAAGCCAGAAGTATGTTGCTCCTGTCACAAATAAGCACAGATTCCTGGTGGAGAAAGGCCATGTCTGAGCATTATGTCAAAAATCATTTGTCTTCTTGCAGTGTCCAGCAAACATCTGATCACAATGTGGTCAGCACTGCTAATAGATGCCCCAGTGTCTTACGTTTGTACAGTTTGTGTATAGAGTGTGTGCTCTGTCTGTGTTATTTTGGCTTGTCCATTTTCACTTCAAAGCTGTTTGATTTCAAACTTGAGGTGTTTCTATTTCAAAGTAGGCAGTTTTTACCCAATAGATTTTCTTCATCAGGTGAATATGTGGCTCTCACTTTTTTATACCATTTAAATCTGTTTTACTGTATTTTTCAGATAATGATAATATCAGAGGGTATCACGGTAATTTGATGTTAATCGAGACAGACCACACACCAACATCCCATTGTTTGATTAATTTATTTTGTAATGCAAAAAGTATGGGACTGTGCATGTCTGGCTAGTCAATAGCAAAAGAGGGACAATGGAAAGTTACCATTAAAGTCATTACAGCTAAAAAGAAAATTCTGGTATAGTCCCGCCAGAACTTTCAAACCAAAAATGCCACTGTAAAGGAGTGCACCAAGTTGTAATTGTTATACAGGCAATGATTTTGAAATGCTGCAGAAAATAAACTAGAACTGAATAATCAAAAAAGGAATCATTAATCAAAAATCAGAATTGTGAAGGTAAAGTCCAGATACTAACTTATTTTTTTAGCCTCTAACTGTTGTTATCCATAGTTTTGTTCTTTAACTAAAATAATGTAAAACTTAACCATCTGTTAAGGGCCAAGTTTGATGACATAACATCTCACATGACCTCTTCATCACATGGCCAGCAACAGTAGATGGTAAGCAATATGGTTGTGGCCATACAAGGTTTAATATAAATTAGCAGGAATAATAAAGAAATAAGGCAACAAAATAGCTCTGTGGTGATGTCACCATCATAATAATTAAAAAAAAAACAAAGTCCCAGAAATGGGGAAAATTAACACATGTTAATTTGACAAAGGATTGTTTTCATATGATAATAAAGTAATGTTTTATAGTTAATTTACCTGAAAAATTAATCTCATCATGAGAATGAAAATGTTTTTTTTTTTTTTTAACAATTCATCCATTAATTTTTCAAACTCATAATTTCAATTTCACAATCACAGAAACCAGTATTGAAGGTCCGTTTTTAAGTCATTGATCAACTTGATGTGCATATTTTTCCACAATATGGTGCGGGCAGTCATATGGAAATACAAAGAACATATGAACTCAAACGAAGAGTAAGCAGAAAGCGAATTAAACATGAGTAGCAATTCTTGTCTTACCTATAATCAATCCATTCATCCATTAATTATACCCAATTAATGCAGAGATGTCATAGATTTGTATCACTAAATGACTGATAAACATGTATTTTATTAAGAAAGGTTAGACTAGTTCAGGTAAAATAGAACAATTTGAATTTTTAATCTGAAATGAAAACCAGAAATCAAGGAGGCTCTTAAGTACTGGCACATAATGTCTCAATGTTTAGTTATACATATTCATACTCTTATTAAAACAAATTATTTGAGCTTTACATATATGGCCTCTGTTTTATTAATAATGATGGCTTTGTACTCTATGTATTGCTTTCATATCATGCCCATGAACTATTAGACAAACCCTTGATTTGGATCCTTAAGTTTCTAATTTTCCATTTCTTCAATTTAACAACCTTTAATACTATAGGTTTTACTTCCTGTTATGGAATTGACGTCTCATTTGTTTTTATATCAGTTTAAAGGGACAGATTAAAAAAGGTACGCTGTATGAAACAAGTTGATAAAGCCTAGATATTCCATGTGTATATTATCATCATTACTAGCCAGTATTGCTTTAAACATAGATATGAAGGGAAGTTTAGGAAGCTTGGGCAGATTTAACAAAATTTCAGATTTCCACATACAATAATAAACTTACCATGGTACTGGAAGATTATGTCCGGGGTGTAGTTGTTCAAAGTACACATACAGTATTTGGCAATATTGAAATCTCTAAAGGTCAAGAAACTTAGTAACTACTGTGAATTAAATGTTGTGTATGTTAAAGATGGCAGTAATATATGTCATACACTGGCAAAATTGACAGTTTCGTCTTCTGAAAACATCTCCTACATTGGTACCATATTCTGAGTGAAAACCGCTAAAATTTTTCTGATGCTCCTATGTCCTTTGTATTTCTTAGCCCATTGCAGCTGCAACATTTTCCAATGACAGGAGTGAAACTCGGTTATATAGTTGAGAGCTATACTAAATCTGTGGCAAGGTCAATATGGAGTGTATTTTGATATGCCACTTTCAGCATCAATTTTGAACTCTGCTGTTTGGTGACTGATTGCATCCTGTCACAAACTGCCCCTCCCACCCCTTGCAACTTTTATGTATGCTTTTCTTCCTCACAATAAGACTGCCATTTCTTGGGTTTTAAGACATTCTGTAAGACATTCTTTATTGGCCTGTAGCTGTAACATGTGTCATGCATAAAGTCTAGGATAAACCTTGACTTACTAGTTGAATGCCATATTAATCTTACCATACCCTATTCATCATCTGAATTAAACACGTACATTCAGTTGGTATGTGCCTACCTGCTTTAAGAGCTATCATCCATATGAATGATGCTGTCATTGATTAAGCAGTTCATTAAGTGCCCAGGGTAGATGCACCTTGTAATGGGGTCACTTAGCAGACATGCGAGGAGCTTTTGGGTGGCTGTTCACTAAAAAAAAAATATTTTGTATGAAACAGAGTAAAATAACCTTACATTGTATATAGTTATTCATTAAGAGCAATTTAATTAAAGCATTGCATTATAGGTTGACAGGATAAAAACTATAGTGCTTTAATTGGAAACCATGAGTCAAAGCAAGTAAGAAATAAAAATGTTTACTAAGATATACAATGTAAGATGGCTTAAAGGTTTGGAACATTGGCCATTAGAAATTATTCTTGTATGATGATACAGAAATCTGCAATCTCCTTGTTGGGTTTGCACTGATAGAATGGTTTGTATTTGATTAGTTATGTCAGGCACATGACGCATGGGGATGGCCTCTCAGTTTTCTTCACTTTCGATAAAGCTATTGCTGAGTAAAAATTGTTTGAGAGTGTCATCTATTAATCATGATCTATTTTCAGTAGTGCAACACATTGAAATCTTCAGATAACGTCTTTCTGTCCCTCTCTCGGTAGTTGTTAACAGCATCTTGGGAGCTGTGGAAAGAAGCCTGATCATAACAAAAAGAAATCTCTCTGCTTATTTCCTCAGTGCACATAGTTCATTACAGGATCACAAGGAGCCACAGTTCATTCAAGCAAAAGCAAACTAAGTGTCTTTAGAAAGCCAAACACTGCGACAGCATGATCACATATACTCCCATCTAAGGCTAATTTAGATTTGTCAGATTACCTAGCATGCATGTCTTTTGAATTTGAAGGAAACAGTTTCCCCATAGAAAATCCACAAAACCAGTGAGAGGAGGTGTAAACTCAAAACGTTTAGTGGTCAGGACTGGACTCAAATCCAGTTTTCAAGAATGGTTGAGCAATTGTGCTTACCACTGCCACAATGTGTTATATTTGTAAGTATTCAAGTAGCAGGAAATGAATTTACAACTGTCATAAAAATTCATACCCATTTCACTCCATTTTCATGAAAGGAACAGGCAGTGAGAGTTTGATTTGCTGATCACGTTCTTCTTAATTAAACCATCACAATGTTCAGGCTTCTGTCACCGCACAATGAATGTAATTCCACTTAAATTTTTGTAACACAAGTAATACAGCTTTTTTTGTTTCTGAATTGCAGTTCTGCTTGGAACATTGTACATTTAATGTGTTCCAGTATGATCTATAAAAAATGTCATGTGATGGATTGGCCTGCAAAATTGGAGAGGAGGCACTGTCAATTGCATGAATCAACAGTTAATTGTTGTAACAATCATGTTTTTTAAACCTTGTTTTCTCAGTCTGCACTGTGTCTTCACTTGTTTTCTAACAGCTGAGTATTATTTTTAATCTGATCATGCCATTTTGTGTTCTGTTTTATGAGTGAACACTACCATTTTGTGGCTATCTCTTCATTACTGTGGCCATATTGTTTATGAATAGTATGTCTGTGGCTGGTCATATGAAAGAAAAAGAAGACGTTTATGTACTGAATTAATTTCTTTAAAATTATCTACCATTTTACTGTTATTATTAGTCGAAGCTGAAAAACCTCCTACAAAAAAACTTTGAGGTTAGAACCCATTGCTTTGCTTTCTTCTGTTAAATGTTTCTGGTTTTGTTTAGATTTAGCTTTTGTTTGTTTTCTGGTTACGGGAGTCTTGTATCTCCCTGGCCTCTTCTCTACTCTGTCCCAAATTTTGGCTATCTCCTTAGCATAAAGGAAGTTAAAAGGGTTTTTCAAGGAGTCAATACCATTTAGACTCTTTTGCTGGTTTATTTTACTATGAGTTTGTTTTGTGACAGTGTTCTTGGTTTTTTGTATATTTGGTTCTACTGCCTTTTCCATTTTAGTGCTTTTCATTTTGGGACTGCTTTCCCTCGCCTAATCCTCTAGGTGATCATAACACTAATAATTTAACAACTCCCTGTTAATTGCAAGTCCACCTTTTTTAATTGCCAATTGCTGAACATCTCAAAACTGGTTATGACTTCACTAGGTTCACATATCTACACATATCTCATACATACAATGGTTACTGATTTGTCATACTATATCTTTGATTCTGCAGTTTCTGCACAGTTTGCAAATGCAAATTTTTGTTTTAGGAGGGTGTAAATATGCATGTCACTTGCTGCAATCAATCCAGACAAAAAAACTATAGAGCTGCACAGAGTGCTCTAAACAGCAAATGCAGTCAACCTCAGTGATTTGGAAGGACATGAATAGTTTCCTGGACGTGTGCAGTCAAGCAAACTGATGTAAAAAAAAAAATCATTTTAAGTGAGAATGTACATACTTGGAAGGAAGGAACTGACCTTAAGAGTTCTCACTTCACTTTAAAAATTAACTATGATAGTTAGTGCTGGGCGTTATGACCAAAATTCTATATCACGGTATTTTTCAAAATTGTACCAGTTTCACGGTATTCAACGGTCTTTTTTCCATGCATGAGTTAACCGCATTTTCCACTACAATTACTGCAGTAGACTGGCTAAGAATAACCTATTCCACTGTCATAAGAATTGTACATTGTACAAAAAAACATTTTAATGTGCACACAAATATTAATACAGGTTTGCATGGCCCCATAAAGCAGCAATTCTCAACCTGTGGGACGTGATATATAATATACTAGCAAAATATCCGTGCTTCGCAGTGGAGAAGTAGTGTGTTAAAGAAGTAATGAAAAATTAAAGGAAACATTTTGAAAATAACGTAACATGATTGTCAATGTAATTGTTTTGTCACTGTTATGAGTGTTGCTGTCATATATATATATATATATATATATATATATATATATATATATACACACATACATACATACACACACATCGTATATACAGTATATATATCTATATATATATCTATATCTAATATCTATATATATATCTATATCTATATGTCTCTCTATATATATATATATACACATACATACTGTACATACACACACACACACACATTATATATATATATATATATATATATACCTATCTATCTGTATATCTATGGAGTTTCGAAATGAAACCTGCCCAACTTTTCGTGTGACATCATCACGCCTCCCACGTAATCACGCAGTACGTAGAAAACCAGGAAAAGGCCCAAAAAGCGCTGAAGAAAACATGCATTATATAATTGAGAAGGCAGCGAAACAATAAGAAGCGAGCGAGTGACATATACAACCATATTCATGAGTTCTGCTACTTCGGAAACAAAGCACGATGTAAACCTAAACTTTAAATTAAGTTCATAGACAGGCTGCCACTGGCGTTTGTAATTTAGTGCCTGCCCATATAAGGCCGTCCGTCAGCGGCAATCCAATAGCAAACTGCCACGGGTAAATATTCACGGGTGAAGGACTGTGTTTATGCACAGGAAGATGAGATGGTCAGGGTGGTGTTTGGCACAAACTCAGTGAAACTGCGAGAGAAAGTTTTAAGTGCCGGGACTTCGGTAACATTAAATACAGCCATGGACATAGCACGACATGGCAGCAGCACAGCTGGGAAACTTCGATGCATGTACACCGAGCAGCTCACGTGAACTGACGCAGTGCACAGACAAAAAACAACAGTTCCGAAGAGCGCTGAACAAAAACCGAATTACACAATTGAAAAGGCAGCAAAAAAATATGAAGCGTGTGATACATACAAGCATATTCATAAATACAGCTACTGCGGAAACAAAGCACACGGTGGAAAAAGTCAATGTCCCGCTAAAGGAAGACAGTGTAAAAAAAAAAAACCGTGCATGCAGTGTGTCAGGTCTCAGATAAAGAAGAAGACGAGCTGTTTATTGATGCAGTAAGAAACGAATCGATGAATGAAACCTGTCTTCTTTACAACGATTGACAAACACGGAATGTAACTTGAACACAACACATCCTACAAATATGAACCTGATTGAAAGAAATAATGATAATCAAATCCTTGATGACAGCAACACTCAGTAAAACTCACAAAACAATTACTGTATATTGACAGTCATGTTGCGTTATTTTTAAAATGTTCCCTTTTCTTTTTCATAGCTTCTTTAACACACTACGTCTCCGCTGCGATACGCGAGTATATATATATGTATATATATACTTTATTCGCCATCAATGATTGTTTTGGTAAAGCCATACTCAGTGTATTCATTAGATGAACGGTTAAAAAGTAAGAGCGAGGGGAGGATGACTTATTGAGACACGCAGGCAAAACCACAATAGCACGCGGGCTCGATGTACGAAAAAATATATCTTTTCAAGTTCTATTTAGTCCATATGTGTCAAACTCAAGGCCCACAGGCCACATCCGGCCCGGCATGTAATTATATCCGACCCGCGAGATCATTTTATATACTGTATTATTGTTATTAATGGCCCGGGGATATGAAGCGCTGGTAACACAATAAACTACAGATCCCATAATGCAGCGCTTCAGCTGCCTTGCCGAACACTTACCGCGTTAATCAAGTCTAGCTTATGATGCTGCAAGTTATTGCGAAGCTAGCCCACACGATGCCGAAGAGAAAAGGTGATTCTGAACATAGAGCCTTTAAAAACCGATGGGAGGCTGAGTATATGTTTACTGACATTGCCGGTAAACCCGTGTGTCTCATTTCTGGAGCAAATGTGGGTGTAATTACAGAATTTAATCTAAAACGGCACTATGAGACAAAACATCAAGACAACCTGAAAGACCTGAATGCAATGCACAAGATACAGAAAGCAGATGAGTTAAAGAAGAATCTGACACTTCAGCAGACGTTTTACCCGTGCAAAATCACAAAGTGATTTCAAGTGAAGCTACTTTTATGGGAGACACAAATGCATCAGTGCAACTTGCCCCACTTTCACTGTTGCCAAGTATTGTTGAACCAAGTCGACACTACGGTGTTCCCAAATACGCACTTAAACTGAATGATTTGATTTGTTATTGCTGAAAAGAACAAATTTTATTTATGTTTCCAGGTTTTGTTATGCACCATGTTCATATTTGAATTTGTATAATTTTGACAGGATATATTTTTATGGAGAGCAAAATCTTTTGGGATATTTAAAAT